>JASAND010015103.1:0-33617 GCA_030248195.1 Trissonchulus latispiculum | reverse complement strand
CAAATTATTATGCATATCCACGATACATTTGGTTTATAGTTCATAAATAACCTACAGCTACGGTATGTGCTCGAGCTTTATTCGAACTTTTATTTTAGCAAAAGTTTTCTTCGATAAGTGCTTCATACTAACCAGCGCATTTTACGTATCCATTTATAAGGAAAATTTATATTCAAGAATAATTTAGGACTCTCCCACGATCTTCTATTTCCTCCTGACTTGGACCAATAGCTTTAGCATCATATCCTTAGACTTTTCCTAGTAGTAGAGCCTGCGGTAGTTCAACACAACAAAATGATGATAGTATAGGTATATTCCTAGCAGCTAGTCTAACAGTACGTGCAAACAGCTATATTCGATGAGTATTCAACTGCTTAATTTTTTATTGACTGACATTCTCTAAGCTAAGACGAAACGTGAAATCCCGCGAATATGGGTTGTTCGGCGAAGCTGTGCCCATATTAATTCGCTCACAACCTAGTCCTCTTCTATTTTTGAACCTAGCCCCATATTAAGCATTTTAAAGACTAGTCCTCTCTTGATTTTGCAACCTCACCATCACCCATATTACTTTTTCATGCTCCAGAGGAGCATTTTTATTTCTTGTCCTTCTGTCATTTTAAAGGATCCCTTTCCAGCAATGCGGTAATGGATACAAGGAGCTTGAACAGTGCCATGCTAAACGAGCGTAGTGGATTTACTATATATGCCCCCAACCAAAACGCCGCAAAACCCTGTTCTAAGGGGTTTGACCACTGGTCAATAGGCCCCATAGACCGTAGTGACCACAGGTCACTTCCCTCAATTTCGGCAATATGCCCATTGAAACGAGCGTAGTCGATTTACTATATATGCCCCGATCAAAACGCCGAAAAACGCAGTTTTAGGCCGTTTGACCAGTGGTCAATAGGACTCCTAGGCCGTAGTGACCAGTGGTCACTTCCGTCGGTGTCGGCAATATGCCCATTGAAACGAGCGTAGTCGATTTACTATATATGCCCCCGACCAAAACGCCGAAAAACGCAGTTTTAGGCCGTTTGACCAGTGGTCAATAGGCCCCGTAGGCTGTAGTGACCAGTGGCCACTTCCGTCGGTTTCGGCGATATGCCCATTGAAACGAGCGTAGTCGATTTACTATATATGCCCCCGACCAAAACGCCGAAAAACGCAGTTTTAGGCCGTTTGACCAGTGGTCAATAGGACTCCTAGGCCGTAGTGACCAGTGGTTACTTCCGTCGGTTTCGGCAATATGCCCATTGAAACGAGCGTAGTCGATTTACTATATATGCCCCCGACCAAAACGCCGAAAAACGCAGTTTTAGGCCGTTTTTCAAGTGGTCAATAGGACCCGTGGGCTGTAGGCTGTAGTGACCAGTGCCAACGCCAAACCAGTTTTAGGCCGTTTGACCAGTGGTCAATAGGCCCCGTAGCGTTGGTCACTTCCGTCTGTTTCGGCAATATGCCGATTGAAACTAGCGTAGTCGATTTACTATAAATGCCCCCGACCAAAACGCCGAAAAACGCAGTTTTAGGCCGTTTGACCAGTGGTCAATAGGCACCGTAGGCTGCAGTGACCAGTGGTCACTTCCGTCGGTTTCGGCGATATGCCCATTGAAACGAGCGTAGTCGATTTACTATATATGCCCTCGGCCAAAACGCCGAAAAACGCTGTTTAGAGGGAGTTTTCCCAATTTTGACCCTGGGCGAGGAACCACGGGAGCCATGCTGACCAGTGGTCACTTCGGGCGGTATCGGCAGTATGCTCATCGTTTTCAGCGACCCCGATTTACTATATATGGGGACCACCCCCAGGCCGAAAAACGCCGTTTTTGGCGACTTTTTGACTATTTCCAGTGAAAGTGGGACTTAGAAACTTTTCGCCCAAACAGGCCAAAAAAATGCAAAGTTTGGGCCCATCTCCTGAAAGCTAGGGAGCAAAATTAAAAAATCCCCCTCGTTACTTTATGCACCCCTACTGGTAATTTTCAACAAAAGATACTAGACCTCTCCAGCTTCTACCCAGTTCTAGAAAAGTGTGACCAAAATTTGCGAAAAATAGCGAAAGTCCGACTTTGGGACCTTGGCACAGAGCCAAAATTGGCCAGGTGCCAAAATGACCAAAAAAAGGTAGCATGGGGGGATCCTGTCTACCAACATATAATAGTAGTATGGTGCCAAAATGCCCACATCGTTCCAACACTTAGCCGTAAAATGCATTTCCAATAAGCGTTATTCACCGAGAAAAAAAACAAACGCACCGTAACTATCGCCTAGTGCAAAAATTCGAAGTTTCGAATTCGAACCAAAAGTATGGTGGTACTTGTAGTACTACTCGAGTTGTTTACGATGGTAACCTTTTTACCACCGCCGGACCTCTAATTAGCTGGCACCAGGCCAACACGGTCTCCAGAGGGCCGCGCAGACCCCTTTATACCCATATATTATATAACAAGCACACAGACAGCAAGCAAGAGTTCAACTTGAAATTGGGACGAAGCTAACACTTTGAAATTTAATTAAAATTAATGTATATACGTATCATGGGGCAGCTCGGAGAGCGCCCCATAATATGAGCCAAAAAGGTACATTGCGTGTTTTCAACATGCTTAATTAGGCATAACTAATTAACGGTAAGGAATTAAGAGCTAATATTTACATTTTTAAAATCTCCAGGCCAAGAGCTTTCGAACGATACCAAACTTGCCCGGAAAAAATGAACTTTGAAAATTTTCACTTTTCAGACCTACTTTCTAAGTGGGGTTTTTTTTCTCTAATGTTTCTCCTTTACGTACATTTACCTCCTTTTGGTAGCATTTTCTGAAAATACTGATTTTTTCCACACTAGCTATGGTGGTAACCTTTACCTATTATTATCTTGTTAGCGAAACCATGAACCTGTTCACTATTGATTATTTTGGCCCAATTCGGCTCCTAACGGTTTCTACAGACTGTCAAACATGGGGTTGCGAAGCGTTTGGACTTGAAAGACGAGAGACGAGCCCCAACATAGAAAATTGTCAAAAAGTCGTCTAAAATAGCGTTTTTCGGCCATTTGGTGGTGCGCATATGTAGTAAATCGGGGTCGCTGAAAACGATGAGCATGTCGCCGAAACCGACGGATGTGACCCTCGGGCTGCATGGCGCCTGTGGTTCCTCGCCCAGGGTTAAAGTTGGGAAAAGTCGCTAAAAACAGCTATTTTCGGCGTTTTGGTTGGGCGCATATATAGTAAATCGACTATGCTCGTTTCATTCAATGGGCTTATTGTCGAAACCGATGGAAGTGACCACTGGTCACTACGGTCTTCTCCGTGTGGTGCCGCTATTGCGCTGCACTGCGATGCGGCAGCCGCAGCGACGCTGCAGGTGCAGCACCGTGCAGCACGCCCGGTAACTTGAAATGGATAAGTGGAAACTGCCTGAAAGCTTGCCTTTATATAGTAAATCGTGGTCGCTGAACACGATGAGAGTATCCTCGTCGTTGTGCAGCGGTGCTGCTATCGTGCTGCGCTCCGTACAGCACGCCCTGTAACTTGAAATAGATAAGTGGAAACTGCCTGAAAGCTTGCCCTTATATAGTAAATCGGGGTCGTTGAACACGATGAGAGTATCCTCGTCGCTCTGCGGTGCTGCTATCGTGCTGCGCTCCGTACAGCACGCCCTGTATCTTGAAATAGATGAGTGGAAACTGCCTGAAAGCTTGCCCTTATATAGTAAGTCGGGGTCGCTGAACACGATGAGAGTATCCTCGTAACAGTGCGATGCTGCTATCGTGCTGCGCTGCGGCGCTGCTGTCGCAGCACCGTGCAGCACTCTCTGTAACTTGAAATGGACAAGTTGAAACTGCCTGAAAGCTTGCCCTTATATAGTAAATCGGGGTCGCTGAACACGATGAGAGTATCCTCGTAACAGTGCGATGCTGCTATCGTGCTGCGCTGCGGCGCTGCTGTCGCTGTACAGTGCAGCACTCTCTGAAACTTGAAATGGACAAGCTGAAACTGCCTGAAAGCTTGCCCTTATATAGTAAGTCGGGATCGCTGAACACGATGAGAGTATCGTCGTCGCTGTGCGGTGCTGCTATCGTGCGGCGCTGCTGTCGCAGCACCGTGCAGCACTCTCTGTAACTTGAAATGGACAAGTTGAAACTGCCTTAAAGCTTGCCCTTATATAGTATATCGGGGTCGCTGAACACGATGAGAGTATCCTCGTAACAGTGCGATGCTGCTATCGTGCTGCGCTGCGGCGCTGCTGTCGCAGCACCGTGCAGCACTCTCTGTAACTTGAAATGGACAAGTTGAAACTGCCTGAAAGCTTGCCCTTATATAGTAAGTCGGGGTCGCTGAACACGATGAGAGTATCGTCGTCGCTGTGCGGTGCTGCTATCGTGCTGCGTTGCGGGGCTGCTGTCGCAGCACCGTGCAGCAGTCTCTGTAACTTGAAATAGACAAGTTGAAACTGCCTGAAAGCTTGCCCTTATATAGTAAGTCGGGGTCGCTGAACACGATGAGAGATCCTCGTCGCTGTGCGGTGCTGCTATCGTGCTGCGCTGTGCGGCTGCGCTGCGGCGCTGCAGCCGCAGCATGCCCTGTAACTTGAAATAGATAAGTGGAAACTGCCTGAAAGCTTGCCCTTATAAGTAAATCGGGGCCACTGAACACGATGAGAGTATCCTTGTCACAGTGCGATGCTGCCATCGTGCGGCGCTGCTGCCGCAGCACCGTGCAGCACGCTCTGTAACTTGAAATAGACAAGTTGAAACTGCCTGAAAGCTTGCCCTTATATAGTAAATCGGGGTCGCTGAACACGATGAGAGTATCCTCGTCGTTGTGCGGTGCTGCTATCGTGCTGCGCTCCGTACAGCACGCCCTGTAACTTGAAATAGAGAAGTGGAAACTGCCTGAAAGCTTGCCCTTATATAGTAAGTCGGGGTCGCTGAACACGATGAGAGTATCGTCGTCGCTGTGCGGTGCTGCTATCGTGCTGCGCTGCGGCGCTGCTGTCGCAGCACCGTGCAGCACTCTCTGTAACTTGAAATGGACAAGTTGAAACTGCCTGAAAGCTTGCCCTTATATAGTAAATCGGGGTCGCTGAACACGATGAGAGTATCCTCGTAACAGTGCGATGCTGCTATTGTGCTTCGCTGCGGCGCTGCTGTCGCAGCACCGTGCAGCACTCTCTGTAACTTGAAATGGACAAGCTGAAACTGCCTGAAAGCTTGCCCTTATATAGTAAATCGGGGTCGCTGAACACGATGAGAGTATCCTCGTAACAGTGCGATGCTGCTATCGTGCTGCGCTGCGGCGCTGCTGTCGTAGCACCGTGCAGCACTCTCTGAAACTTGAAATGGACAAGTTGAAACTGCCTGAAAGCTTGCCCTTATATAGTAAGTCGGGGTCGCTGAACACGATGAGAGTATCGTCGGCGCTGGGCGGTGCTGCTCTCGTGCTGCGTGGCGGCGCTGCTGTCGCAGCACCGTGCCGCAGTCTCTGTAACTTGAAATAGACAAGTTGAAACTGCCTGAAAGCTTGCCCTTATATAGTAAGTCGGGGTCGCTGAACACGATGAGAGATCCTCGTCGCTGTGCGGTGCTGCTATCGTGCTGCGCTGCGGCGCTGCAGCCGCAGCACGCCCTGTAACTTGAAATAGATAAGTGGAAACTGCCTGAAAGCTTGCCCTTATAAGTAAATCGGGGTCGCTGAACACGATGAGAGTATCCTCGTCGCTGTACGGTGCTGCTATCGTGCTGCGCTACGTACAGCACGCTCTGTAACTTGCAATGGACAAGTTTTAACTGCCTGAAAGCTTGCCCTTATATAGTAAATCGGGGTCGCTGAACACGATGAGAGTATCCTCGTCGCTGTGCGGTGCTGCTATCGTGCTGCGCTGCGGCGCTGCAGTCGCAGCACGCTCTGTAACTTGAAATAGACAAGTTGAAACTGCCTGAAAGCTTGCCCTTATATAGTAAATCGGGGTCGCTGAACACGATGAGCATATTGTAGACGCCGTATCTCGTCTGGTTCAACTGGTTCAACCGTGAACCAGTTCCTGGTTCAAGTTGCTAGGGTAGCATTTAGTTTAACAGTATGCGTTAATGTTACGGTCAATAAACCATATTAACACATTACACATTCCCTCATTCCCAAAAATGAAATAGGACAAGTAGGGAAAATGGTCCTTGCAGTCGCATGAAAAATACAATATGAGCCAGAAGGGCAGCATTCAATTCGGGAAAAGACAAGATTTAAAATGTATAATATGAGCCAGCATTTACTTATGTAAAGGACAAGATTTAAAAGTTTAATATGAGCAGCTCCCTTTCTCGGGCTCATGTTGACGCCGCACGGACAGCCCGCAGGGAGTGGTTTCTCTCTATCTTCGTCGTGTTTTGCTCATGATTCTGATAGAGCATTCAGTCAGACATATACTTTATTGAATACACCAGATCTGTGACAGAAGCTAATGGTATGACAGCTAGCTAATGGTATATGCTGGCTGCAATGACAAAAAAGATTGCTGAAAAGTGCGTTGTGTAAAAATACCCCAGATTATGGCTGCGTAAATATATAATACGTAATTACGTAAATAGTGTGATATTATCAATAGTAGTCTAAGTAGCATGTTAAGTTACTCTGTGCAGGCTCCTGGGGGGCGGCTCTGAGCAATGTCAATTTTTTACACTTATATACTCTAATTTTATACGTTGGCATCGATTAAGTTGCGTACACAACATCGTTCCCAAGGCGTCAATATGAGCCCGAGAAAGGGAGCTGCTCATATTAAACTTTTCATAGGGGTCGCGGCAGCGACCCCTATAATATGTGTGAAAAGTGGCTGGAGACAGTGTAAAATAAGCTGCGCAAAATCCTGCGCAGATTTCATGCACAAATTGTAGAGCACATCGAGTTTAGTATGTCTGTGAAGCAGTGTTTTTTTTCGCCGACGGTTTATGTGTAACGTTACACACCTCTCCAAAATTTTTTGCTATTTTTCGGAAAAAAGTGTGTAACTACCTAAAAATTTTTAATTTACTGGCGTTTTGCTTAACACATCATGTACATAATTTTATTTCCGACTTTTTTTAGAAGTCGCTTCTTTATAAGTAAAATTTAAAAATCTTACTTACAGCAGTATTTGGTGAAGTTTCAATAAATCAGATCGACAAAATTAAAAAATGAGCAGTTATATACATCGATGATTTGCACTTATATATTGGTTTTGACTTGATAGAACGAAAAAAACACCAGTGCATCGAAGGAGCATAATTTTTTGAAAGGCCTTCTGTCGCACAAAAGGAACCAGTCAAATTTTGCTTCATAAACTGAAAATTTTTGGTGTGTACGCGTTTTTAATACAAGAACGAACAAATATAACAAATATAATGTGCATTCTTAAATATAAAATGCAACACATGGTGCAATAGGGGGGTCTGGGGGGCGAAGCAACCCAGAAACGGTAAATATGTGGAAACAAATGAATGCGCATTGGAAAAAGTTCCGACCATTTGGTAAAATTTGTCCAAATAGAACGAAAAAACACCAGTGCATCGAAGGAGCATAATTTTTTGAAAGGCCTTCTGTCGCACAAAACTTTGCAAGGAACCAGTCAAATTTTGCTTCATAAACTGAAAATTTTTGGTGTGTACGCGTTTTTAATACAAGAACGAACAAATAGAACAAATATAATGTGCATTCTTAAATCTATACCAAAAATAAAATGTAACACATGGTGCAATAGGGGGGTCTGGGGGGTGAAGCCCCCCAGAAACGGTAAATATGTGGAAACAAATGAATGCGCATTGGAAAAAGTTCCGACCATGTGGTAAAATTTGTCCAAAATTTTGGTGTAACGTTACACAGTCGCCAAATTTTTTGCTATTTTCCAGAAAAAAGTGTGTAATTACACGCGTTTTTGAGCAAAAAAAACACTGCTGTGAAGTTTCAGCCCCGTATCACTTACCGTTAAAAAGTTGCTCCCCGGACCGGTTATGGCGGCGATGTTTTTTTTCCGGTTTCTCCAATTTGATGGTTGTATTGTACATAATGTTCGCCGCTTTCACGTGATCTGCAGCGGTGGGCCAACCTAAAGGGCTATGGGGTCTGGTAGTACCCTCTAAGAGAATTTAAGAATCACAACTTTTTTGCGCCGCTGCTGCGCTACAGCGCCGCAGTGGCGCCTCAAAAGTACGGCTCATGGCGAAAAGTGACCATTTTTGTGGTCGTCGCTCAAGTCGAACGTTACGAGCTGGAGCTGATTTCTTTTTATATTCAGAAATCACATATATTGAACTAACTAACGGTCCAGGTTGCGCTTCTCTATCGCTTCCCTAGCGTCCACAGTGGCCCGTCAAAAATGGCGAAAATTCGAAAAATGAAAAATCGAAATTTCTCGCTATCTATTCAACTTTGAAAGCTCAAATCTTCCATACAATGGTTTTCTGGCACGGAGAATCGATTCCCGCAGTCAGTTTTACCGTCAGACCCACCCATCTTGCTGGGCTGGTTCAACTTTGCCGTCTGGAGGGTCAAGTCGGAAACCGCTTCCTGGAGGTCCATAGTAGGCTCTACCTGGCCTCTCAAAACTTTGTCTATAGGGGTTTTCTGGTGTGCCCAGCTCAGTCCCGGTATTCGTTTTGCCGTCCGACGTACCTATTTTGCTGGGCTGGACTACTTTGCCGTTTGAAGGGTCAGTCAGGTGGGAGGGTCAAATGGTCGAAAATAAAGTTTCTCAAAAGTTGTCAAATTTGGTATCAAATGAAAGCCCTAAGTGAGGTGAGCAACTTTTGTCATAGAACTGCGTGCCCAAAGTAGCTGTAGAGTGCTGTGGTGGGGTGGGGTCGTGGGGACTTAGGCGATTTTGGGTCAAAAATAAAATTTTTCAAAAGTGATTCAATTTGATATCAAATGAAAGCCCTAACTGAGCTGAGCAAGTTTTCTCATAGAACTGCGTGCCCAAAGTGGCTGTAGAGTGCTGCGGTGGGGTGGGGTGGGGACTTAAGCGATTTTGGGTCAAAAATAAAATTTTTCAAAAGTAGTAAAATTTGGTATCAAATGAAAGCCCTAAGTGAGCTGAGCAACTTTTGCGGTGTTGGATTTATGCTTTTCTCAACCGGAATTTAAAGGATAGACATAGGCCCAACACACATATTATTCCCTTTTGTGCGGAGCATTTTTGTTACTTGTATATATATACAAGAACCAAAAATGCTCCTTCGTCGCATGTAAAATACATATGAGTACTCTCATGCAGGTTGTACAAACACGGAAACTAGCCTGTAAAATGCATATGAGTGACGTTGAGGTTGTAAATTAAGGAAAACAAGTTGCAACGGCTTAACATATGAACCTGTCCTACAACGAGGCTCATATTGGCGTATGTCATAATATAATTTGTCGAAATTGGACCTCCATATAAATAGCACGTAAAGTTTTTCATTACAAAATTGTCCTTCACACATCTTGTCGCTAAGACATTATACTGTGCATACGCATTATACGGCATGCCACTCTGCGCTCTGACTCAGAGCCATGTGGGGAAAGCATTACGTATGTGAGAGTAGTGTGTCATAGTGTTCCGAGAATACAGTAGGTGTACTATAGTGCTTCCGGAAATAGTAGGTGCCACGGTGTTTCGGGAAACACCAGCTTGCATATGTACAGTTAAACTTGAGGTGTCGCAGTTCACTTCGTTCTGTCCATTTCTTTCAAGCCACAATGTTAACATGTTATGTCTATTCATTCGTTTTTTCTTTAATATGATGACCTGATGATCTTTAAGAAGGCTGCACTGTGACGCCAATATGAGCCTCGTTGTAGGACAGGCTCATATGTTAAGCCGTTGCAACTTGTTTTCCTTAATTTACAACCTCAACGTCACTCATATGCATTTTACAGGCTAGTTTCCGTGTTTGTACAACCTGCCTGAGAGTACTCATATGTATTTTACATGCGACGAAGGAGCATTTTTGGGTCTTGTTTTCCATTCTTTTACATATGTATGCGCAAAAAAGAACCAACATAATATATTTCCGAACACCATGCGCAAGCAGATCCTATTTTGACCACTCTTGAAAAATTTCATTTTTGACCGAAAATCGCCTAAGTCCCCACCCCACCCCACCGCAGCACTCTACAGCCACTTTGAGCATGCAATTCTATGACAAAAGTTGCTCAGCTCACTTAGGGCTTTCATTTGGTACCAAATTTGACCACTTTTGAAAAATTTCATTTTGGACCACCTGACCCCTTACCGACCTGACCCCTCTGACGGTCAAGTGGAGCCAGCCCAGCAAAATGGGTGCGTTGTACAGCAAAACGGACACCGGAAATGAGCTGGGCGCACCAGAAAACCCCTATAGAGAAAGTTTTGAGAGGCCAAGTAGAGCCTAGTATGGACCTCCAGGAAACGGTTGCCGACATGACCCTCCAGACGACAAAGTGGAACCAGCCCAGCAAGATGGATGGGTCGGACGGCAAAACGGACACTGGATATGAGCTGGGCGCACCAGAAAACCCCTATAGAGAAAGTTTTGAGTGGCCAAGTAGAGCCTAGTATGGGCCTCCAGGTAGCGGTTGCCGACATGACCCTCCAGACGGCAAAGTGGAACCAGCCCAGCAACTTGGGTCAGTCGGGCATCAAAATTGATAGCGGGAATCGAGTCTCCGTCCGCAAAAACCTTTGTATGCAAGATTTGAGGCTTCCAGGTCGCAAAATAAGCGAAAAAACTAAGTTCAAAGTTGGACCCAAAATTCACCAACTTTGGCAGGCCAGTACCCAAAAATTACGCTCAGGGCCGGAAAATCATATATATAGCAATTGAACGACCCTGATATGTGGCCTATTCAGCCATATAGGCAGTATTGCCCCATATATAGCCCAGTCTGACTTATTACGGCGCCTTTGAAGCATACTTTTTGGCCATTTTAGCGTTTTGGCCGACTTTGGCCCCCCGCCAAAATTTTTTCCGGCTCTGGGAGGCATAAAAACTAGCCTATCGGCTTATTTTTGTTGCGTACTCCAAGAATATATATGGTTTTCATAGGCAAAAATTTTTCTATCTGTTGTTATTAAAGCTACAAAACCCCCTTACCAGACGTCAAAGCGGAGAACCGGAAAAAAAACATCACTCTCGTAAGCGATTTTTGGCGCAACTTTTCAACGGAAAGTGGTACGGGGATGAAACTTGGCCAATATGCTAAACTCGACACGTACAATTTTTTGCGCACATAATCTGCGCAGGAATCTGCGCAGCTTCTGCGCAGCCTTGTTTTACACGGTCATTCGACCATTTTCACTCATATTATAGGGGTCGCTACCGCGACCCCTATGATATATATATAGTGTATATATCTACGTCTATGTCTATGTCTATGTCAATTCTACGCAGAACTTTGCTCCTGGGGTAGCCCCTCCTCGCCAAATCCTCCTTAAGCTGATTACACCTTACCCGGGCGGTATCAGGATTTGAGCAAATGAGACAGAATCTCACAGCCTGGCTGTTGGCAATGGGCAGTTTGTGCTGCAAAGGATAACAAGAGTCAAAATGCAGATCCTGCTTAGTGTCCGTAGGTTTAATGAACATGTCTGTCACAATATTGCCATTGTGGAGTCCCACCGAACCCCGAAACGTCCAAAAAGTTTACCTTGGTCTCGCCGATATCAACCTCCAGCTTACTACTGGGGATAAGGCTATTGGCCAGATTCAAGAACTCTTCTGGGACCGTTCCAAACAATAAAAATGTCGTCAATATACCGCCACCACACCAAAGGCTTATTTTCAGCAAGAGAAAACAGCTTCTTTTCAAAACCGTAGCCCATAAAAATATTAGCATTGCTTGGGGCCATTTTAGTTCCCATCGCGGTCCCATTTGTTTGGGTGTAGAAGGCGCCGGCGCCAGAGACATTGTTCCTCAGGGCAAGTTCCACGAACTCTGTGATCATCTCCGTCGGGTATGTTGGACTGTCTCTTGTGGACAAAGCTTCCCTGCAGGCCTCGAGACTTAGCCGATGGGGAATGTTGGTATACAAACTGGAGACGTTGGCAGTGGCCAGAATGCCACTCTGAGAGACGGTTAGGGTGCCCAGCTTCCTGATAAAGTCACTGGTGTCTTGGACAAATGATGGTATATATATTGAGGAGGACTAAGGGTTTGAGCTGAGAGTCCACAAATCCACTTAGTCGCTCCGTTGGACAGCCATTCGCTGAAACAATCGGTCTTCCAGGACAGGGCACCTTCTGTTTGTGGATTTTCGGAAATAGGTAGAATCTTGCCGCTTTGGGGTCCTTGGGGAGCACGGACTCCAAAGTCTTATCAGTTAGAATACCGCGAGCATGCCAATCCTTCACAGCCTGTTCTATCGTTTGGGTGACATTCTCCGTTGTGTCCGGGCGACGAGTCCTTCCAATAGGTAGTCACGTCTTCCAGTTGCCTTTTAGCCTCCGTCTCGTACGCACTTGTGGACCAGACCACGACAGAGCGGCCCTAGTCGCTGGTTTGATTACGATGTTTCTATCCTGTTGCTGCTGCACAACTTCTTTTTCAGCAGTCGTCAGGTTGGAACATCTCCGGCGCAGGGGCAGAGCCTGTATCTCTGATTTGATAGCATCGCAGTAGACCTTAGCCTGAAGGTCTCCCAGATTATAGCCATGGGGGGAAACCCTACATTTTCGGATTTTGGCTGGAACTTTTGTATTAGAAGGGCTAGATGAGAACTTTATATACCATCGTACTTGGCGTACTTAGATCTTTCTTTTAAGCCCATTTGCACTTCTCTAGGTTGTATATACCGTTAGGCCGCTAAATGCAAAAAGTAGCGGGGGGAACCCAATGGGGGGAAAACCCACCCCTCACAGGTCTCAAAAATTGTCGTAGCGCTATTCTGACACTTTCGGTGTAAAATTCAACTCTTTTTAGCTAGTATATATAAATCAAAAACATCTAGGTACCTTTTTGAATTTTCATGTGCCATTGAAAATGCAGCATCAAACGGACAGGTTTCATAACGTTTAACACATAAACATAGGGCAATTTTTGAAAAACGCTACAAACGGTTTAATTTGATAAAACTTGTTAGTCTATCGTGTGCTGGGTTTTTTTACTGGGGGGGGCGGGGGGCGCCCCCACTTTTTGGGTCCCCCCCCACTCGACCTCTCCCCCCCACTCGTTCCCCTCCCCACTTTTTTGGGCTTCCCCCCGCACTCACCCTAAGGTGCCCAGAAAATGCCAAATGGATTTTTGGTCAAAATTTTCAAAATTTTTCCGGCTTCGCCGGAAATTTTTGGTAACAAATCGTCTATTTTGGTGCCAAAACTTAATTTTTGAGCACTTTTAAACTTAGTTATAGCAGTATATGTAGAAAACAGACTTTTTATACGGTATTTTTGGCATTTCTAGCCCATTTTATTCCCCCCCACTTTTGGACCGCCCCCCCACTCTTCCCACCCCCCACTTATTTTTGCCTAAAAAACCCCAGTAGAGAATGTTTTTTAGCGTTCAATTGGCTGTTAAAATCCACAATTGGACCTGTCCTGGGTCCTCCAATACCGAAATGGCATTTTCAGGATTTTTGGCCTCTAGCTAGCCAGGGAAGCTAAATTATCCAAATCTGACACCATAGGATGATGCAGCGTCCTCGATAGTACCGTGCTATAGTGTCGAATTGTTTCCCTGTTTGGTTGTTAAATAATTTTTCAGAAAAAATTGGGTGGGTTTTTCCCCCTAAGTGGGTTTTTTCCCCGCAACATTTGGCAATGTGCCAGACCAACGGTGCATCGGATCGTTCTAATTCTGGCTGTTTGCAAAGAGGAAGACTTGCCATCATTGCAGATATTTGCAAAACTTTAACAGCCCAACCCAGTCAAAAGTTACATCGGTCCAAACTTGTGCAAAGTTTTGGCATGGTTGGACCAAAAGTAGGTGTCATATTCAAAATGTCATAAAATCAGCAGGAGTGAACCAAATGACTTGATCTTCGCACACTTAAGGTAAGAAGGAGTCGCGCTCTCTGCTGCTTGCTTTGGAGCTCATAGCTCCAACCCTTGGTCCAGGAGGCGGGTGGGTTCCCCCTCCCCCAAAAGGGGGTGGGTTCCCCCCCCCCATGGCTATACCCCGGATGACCTGGCTACAGAATTTTGAGACTCCTACCAGGAGATCATAGCGACTGAACTCCGCAGGTAGGGGAGAAAACCCCAGACCTTTGGACAAGGCCAGTTTCTGTGGCCTCGTTAACCCAACGGAATTCAAATCAATGACAGTCCTGTTCAGATCTTCCTCGGAAAAGTCGGGGAGCTGTCGTCGTCGGGTTCGGACAAATCTTCGGTTTCGGTTTTTTGGCTTGCTGTCGGAATGGATCCACCTGGCCTTGGCTAGGATCCGGAATGGATCCAGAACAGTCATAAAAGATATCTTACTAAGCTTTCTGGCTTTCTGAAGCAAACCTGCATTCTGGCCGTCCAAATTGAATTGACGTTCTCAGCACGATGGACAACACTTACACAGCTTCCGATAGTTTTGGTAGATGCTGCTCAGGGTCAGGACAGGAGGTTGGTAATATTCCAATTTAGTGAACTCCACAGCCCAAGTTTTTTCTAGAGGCCCTGATTTTTATGAATTCCTGGTAGCCGGACGTTTTTGCTTTCAGCTAGAGGTTTGGCCGAAAAACCATTTTGGCAAAACTGCGGTTATTTTGGTTTATATAAACATGGATTTCTCAAAAACTACTCGTCAGCTCATATTAGCATTTTTCAAACTTGTTTCTTTATTTTCACAACCGGAATTTTTCATGGACCAACACTGACATATATATTAACCTCTTTTCTGCGGAGCATTTTTGTTACTTGTATAATATATAAAGTAAAATGATTTTGGCCTTTTACATACACCCCTCCTCAACTACGTGTTCCCGACTTGGTATTATATACATATGTTGGGAGGTCAGAGCACGCGAAAATGTTTGTCGGGTAAACCTTTGTCTGCTGTGTGTCAACATCAAGTATATATTATATAAATTGTGGTAATGTGTAGGTGTGTGTTTTTTGTTTAGAATATTTTTGTCAAACTCGCTTCATTTACGCCTTCTGCTTGCGACTCGTATATTTTTGCATTGTATTTACCTGGGAGTTTGATTTGACGCAGATTCATATTATATTATTTTACTAACATATTATTGGTGTATACGTATACATATATACGCAGTTTTACCACGTTATTTGTTTGTAACCTTTAACTCAATCCTTTGAGTGTGTGATATACGTGGCGGTGGACCCCCTATTTTGTCTCCGCCTTCAGGTCTGGCAATGGAAGTATGAATAACGTGGATCCGCTACCCTTAGTTTTTGCTGAAATAGATAGAATTGTGTCTGGTCTTAGTAAGAAAGGACTTCGTTCTGCCGATACTGATTTGCGAACGGTAGGCTTTTCGTACTGTTTTTGTACACCTTGAACCAAACCATTTATTTACAGCTAATTCCGCAGTAGTAAAATCTGTGCGTATATTTGCACTCTAAAGCAAAAACATGTCTAAAAACAAAAACAGGCAGCTACTACCGGGGCCGGGACGGAGGCCAGGAAATTGGTGGTCCAAATAGAAGATTTTCAAAAATTTCTTATAAGCTCAAATTTTGCTATATTATTGTAATCTAATAAAAATTACTATACTTTTCAAATAAAGGACGAGGAAACCACTGAACAAATTCATCATTGGGTTTCAAAATTCCGAAATTTTGATCATAAAATGTCAAAAAATACAAAACAATGTTGAATTTTGGCTAGGCTCCGGTGCATGGGCAAGGTCATTCTTCATTGGGTGTACCAGAACTTACTTTGCGCGGTGCCCCTTCGCACACTTGGGGGCGAAGGGAAAAAGCAAGGACGGTGCAATATCAGCTCTCGCAACATCATTTTCAAAGTAAATTTGCAAATATATATGCAGCCCCATGTTGAGTTTCCTGCTCCTTTTTTACTCATTTCGTTGACTCTAATGTGAATCTCGTGTTGCTATAGAATTGAAGGATATAATTTTCTTTAAATTAGAACTAGTTTCTATGGGTAATTGATGCAGCATGTAGCGCAACTATGACATTATGAGCAGCGCTCGCTTTACTCGCGCTGCGCTGTCCCTCTGATTTTGCTTGCGCACTGCGCGGTCCCCCCAGAAATTAGGGTGTACCTGGTACACCCTCAGTACACCCCATGCTCATGTATATATGCTCTGGTGCCATAGCACCCCTAATATAGTTGTACTTACACGTATCTTGTAATACGTACGTTATGTATGCGATCATTTTTTAGTTGGTACATATTTGGGGCCAAGAAGCTGAAATATATTTGCTGCGATCACTACTTTCGTCTATCGATTTTTCTCTTGATTCTCGTGGGCTTCCAAAGGATTCTTCTCAAGTTAGTTTTTTGATGCAAGCAGATTACGAAAGTCTTATTCTTGAAGGAAAAAGAGAGACATGTACATAAAACGCCGAGATGAGTGAATGAAATTCTTGCTACTGCGTGTTAAAATCAGTATATAAATTGTGAACTTGGCAAAGACTCAGCATGCATTGTGAAATCGGCTACATTGTTCGGATCTCACAAGTTTTCAGAGAATAGCGGCCTTAGAAAAAAAGATTGAGTTTGTTCTGAACACTTAGGTCAAGAATGCTCAAAATCAGTTTTAATATCAGTCTAGTCAATCTGACGTGACAATAATTTAATCTGAAAAATATTAAAAATTTCGGGGTAGCTGAGTGCTGAAGTAAGTTGCGTCGGAGGTGCGTCGCCCCACCACCCACGCTCAGCGAAGTAAGTACCTGGCTTATTTTTACTTTGGGGGTAGGTGGGGCCACTAGCGTGAACCGGAAACAATTTTCGGGGGGTTGTGCAATATCCTGTCGGGGAGTCGGAACTCAAAAAGCTCAGAATTCTTCTCTTTCGTGACTTCTGTGGAAACTTTTACAGAGCATTCGTTGAAATTAAAAAATAAAATTACATCAAATAGGGTATTTTGGTACGCATTTTGGGGTACACAACACGCTTTTTTAGACGGTGCGATACACTTATTTCGCGCCGAAGGCGTGGCAATGTTTTGAAAAATGGGCGTTTCTACGCATGGCAAGGAAAAAATTGCTGGAGGTCCACAATTTCGGGAGGGGGGAATTCCCACCATCCACGTTTGGCTACGCACCTGGGGGCCGCTCCCATTCGGCGACCTAACCCCTCGAGGAGCCTCTAATAAATTTCGAGCTCCCCCATAACCCGAAACATTGCCAAATTTTCCTTTTTACCCTAAATTTTAAAAACATTTCCGGCTTAGCCGAATTTTTAACGAACGTTTGTCTTTTTTAGATTAAAAACACTTGTATATATTAGTCATTTTTAGCAATTTTTGGTACTTGTTGCACAAAAAATGTAAAACTCGGAATTTTTTCAAAAATATGCTTCCCATTTGTGGTGAGCCATGGGGGACACTGTCGAGCTCCCCTCCCATAAATTTGGTCTAAAAATAAGCCAGAACACAGATATTTTATGAGTGAATGATTATATACGTTGTTGGAATACTATTGGCATGGTAATGCATTAGTTGAATGTTCTGTTTCCTCAGAATATGATGTGCAGAAGTGGGAACTAAAATCAATTAGATTAGGAAAAGGAGGAGCTTCCTGCATATATGCCGAATTCTTTCGTTACGTATTCTGAATAATAACTTAAAATCATTATTAATTATTGTTCTCTTGTTGTATTGTTGTATTGTTCTCTTCACTATTCCGTGGAGCTCATTTTCTTTTGTAGCATTAAATAAACATTCCATCCAATATCAGAATGCAATTAGACGAGGCCCTGTTAGCCCAGTTGCAATTAGGCGAACATTGGTGCGCCTAACTGCGATTAGACTGAAAAATTTCAGCATAATAGCATTTCGCTCAGTCTCATGCTATTAGGCTTGTCCAATTGCAATTAGGCTGAAAATGCTTTTAGACTGCGACATACGCTTTTTATTGTTATTGATTGAATATTTTAGGCACAGCTTTTAACACATATATTCGGCGTCAACGTCAATCGTCCGTCGTTCATTTCCAGTTTCTGCATCGCTTTTGAAAATCCCTTAACAAAAGTAATCAAGAAGGTGCGTTCATGTTTCTTAGTGCGTTCTTTATTATCTAAAAGAAAACAGACAACTGTCTAGAACCCCAAACATTTGTTCTGTTGCCAAAATTAGTCTATGCGATCCGTTTTATACTCCAGTAAACATTTAGGGAGGTGACAGGCCCGCACCCCGAATTTTGAAATGGGAGGGTCCAAGGTAAAATGCAACTGCCCTAAGAGAAATTGAAGAATTTCTGCATTTTTGCCAAAAAATGGTACATTGGATGCTTATTTCTTGCAAAAAGTTAAGTATCGCGCCGACGGCGCAAAAAGGGTTTTTAAAATAGCTGTTTTTGCTGTAAAAATTGCAAACATTTTTCGTATGCCACCCCAAAAGGTAGAGGTCGGGATCCCATGAACTCCTCCCCCCTGGTTGCAGCCTTGGGCGGTGATTCCTTTTTGGCGTGTATATATTTTTAGTATGTATATACGTCATGAATCAAGTCGAGATGTGAAGAAACATCCTAAAAACTACTTTTAACGTTGTAACATCCTCCGCAAACTCCCGCTTCAAAACTAGACATTTCCGCCCTGTACTGATAATCCAATGAGCAACCGTTTTATTGTCATTTTTATATTCATTCCAAAGATATCTTTAGCTTTATATATATTTTTGCTTTTAGAAGCTACTTTACACCATTTTCTTGTGGTGAGATGTAGGCAATTTTTTATTTTGGGATCAAAAACAGGGCTTATTCTAGGGTTTAGGGGAGGCTTCTTGGGCCCCCCAAAAGTCCGAAGGGCAAGGAATTGTGGGGGATCGATCGTTTTCTAAATATGTATATACATATTTAAAACAGCGCTATTTTTAGGGTTTCGAAGGGTGGGGGGCTTCCGAAAAGTGGGGGGTGGCGAGCCCAAGACATAAATATATTTATATATGTAAAGTTTTGGCGAAGAATTATAGTCAGGGGGGGGGGGAAGCATCACCGGCAAAGTGGGGGAAAAACAATGGCGCGCCCTGCTCGACTGGCATAAGATATGGAGAGATACAAAATCTAGTGCAAATGAAAGTTCAAGTCTTGTACTTTAAGATCATAATACAAATACGTAACCGTTCCTGTCGATTGAGCCTTCGTGTGGCATGGGTCCGAAGTTGACACCCAAAAATTGTCCAAAAACCTAAGGATTTTTCAAAATTTCTAAGATTATGCCAACTTACTGGTAATAGTTACAGGAGTCATTTTGTGCATGAAGGGGTTTGTGGATGTGCTCTGTAACGTGGGCTAGTCGGATTTTCGCTAGGTCACACGGTTGAGAAATAGTGACCATCTTTTTCCCCCACACTTTTTGCACCAGAGGGGGAAAACAATGGTGTGCTTTTCCCCCGCAGTTTCGTTTTTTGATTTAAGCAAAAATAACGACTAATTGTTTACTCATTTGAACTGTTATACCCCCTAAATTGACCTTCCGCTGCCGAAAAGCGCCATATGACCTGCCCCTGTGGAAGAATGCTGGCAAATATTTCCAGGGGGGCAAATCATGCGGATAACAAGAAAATTATGGTCCATAAACAAAATTTTTGTGATATTATGAACTGTGGACATTCCAGAGAGTTTCACAAGTGTGGATATGCAAAAGACTACACCCGAAATGGATGACCCTTGAAGACTTTTGTGAGATTTTGCCACCCATCATAAATAAAACACTCAATTTTTTGAGGGTTAATATTGCAAAATGGTGTATTTTATCATTGCAAGTTAACACAAAAGGCGATTAAATAATAAATTACCGGAAAAAAGGAGATTTTGTAGACCAAAAATCTTAATTTCCTTGCAATGTTGGCCCATTACTAAGTTTGACTTATATGATGAATAATACTAAGCCTGGGTGCCGTCATCGAGTTTTTGGAAGTAGATATTATTGCGTTTTATGCCTTTAAATGCCATTTATCTGCTGTTATGGTGGTAAAGGAACGAAATTTGGTACCATCTTTTTTTCCCCACCCCCATCTTTTTTCCCCCACTTGTGGGGGGAAAAAGATGGTCTATATTGAGGCTAGCCTACTAGAAGTACAACCGAATGCTGAATTTACTGGTGGTATAGAAAGTACAGGCCAAGCCCTACATGCTGGTATATAAAGCGTCTGGCTAGCTACAGTCTGTAGCGAGTAATAACCTTATTTCGAAAATCGTTGTTCCCCCCCTGACTATATCATTTTTATGGTACGTACATTTTTATGGTTTATTTACGCTGTTTTTTAAGCTTGAGATGAAGTTTTAAGTCCAACCGAAAAGTGGGGCGGACTCTGAAAAGTGGAGGGGGACCGTTAATTGGAAGGCCCCCAATAAAGAAATTCCAGCTGACTACTAATCCATTCTGTAATATGGAACAAATATATTTATTATTTTAAAGCACATTTTAAAATATGGATTATGTTTGATTATAAGTAGTGTTGTTTCAGAGAGCTTCTCAAACTCGCCTGTTACCCAACCTATCCTCAGTGTGCCGCACCTTGCACCTGAATAGTGTTCAGGTGGTGCTATGCTCCCTTGTCCTTGCACAGTCCAGTCGTTCTGAAACGAGACAACACGCCCTAGAGCATCTGAAAAAGAAGCTTCCTGACCTTATTGAAGCGTACATTAATCCAGGTTGGATTGAAGTTGTACATATCACAAATGTTTGCATTGAGAATGCTTTCATCAGTTTGTACACACGCAGTTTATGGATGTGCACGTAGACCTAGTAAAAGTTGAATTCTGCAGAATAACCTGGCCATTAAATAGTTATCTGGTCCTCTTTTTTGAGACTGTTGTGCTGATTTTATTGCAACTACGTCGCTTTTTAAAAGTTTCGTTTGCGACTTCTTCAGCAGTTAAATAGAAGTGGAGAGCATAATTTAGGACGTTAATCAAGCCTGGTACGTTACTTGCAGGGACGTCTTGTAGAACCATTTTTCTAGCTCACAGTCTGGTGTTTAGTCTAAATTCTCCTCCTCTTTTGAAAACCCTTGTACTCCTGCACTTGTCCAATGTGCATAATAGTAGTTCGGTAATTTGATTCAGGGACGAAGATTTTAGCTCTCGAATTATAATTTTTATACGCTTTGCATAGTTCATTTTTTACTTTTTAGAAAGTTGTACTGAGACCGGATTGCAAGAGTGTTCTGTCGATACTATTCATTTTATTTTGGGCAACTTCATTGACAACCCGGCAAAGTTTGGTGTTTCTACATCCCTGAAAGATTCGTTCATCGAGTCGCTTAAAAACGGTAAGATCTGTAAAGTTACTGGTTTATTGGTGTTGTTGTTGTTGTTGTTTGCATTAGACATCGCAAAGTAATGATTAAAATCCCAGTCATTTATTGGGGCATCTGATGGTTTTACTTTTTTAGTCTACATTGTGCCTTCTTTTTTTTTGCAGACTTTCCAGAGAATCGGGCCCCTGTGGTTTTGGCTCCAATATTATATCCCGATTCTTCGGACTCCTTGACTTTGGACATTCCCACTGATCGACTTCAGTCTGATCCCGCCATGCTTCGGCCCATTACTGGTTCTCTAGCCCTTCAGATTCAAGAAATTGGATATGGCTTCACTACCAGGTATGTCAGTGGTTTCAGCCTTAGTAAATTCCGGTTTCAGTGACAGTCCCTGCCCTGTTGCTGGCTGAAATTTGTGTATCTATCTTTTCCTCTGTCTGTATTTGTTTTTGTTAAAGCATTTCACTAAATGTTGAAATAAGGTTATAGGGAATGGCCCGAAAGTAAGGTTCTCCCGTGTTTCTGGCTCTTTCTATTCATTGGAGTTTTAGATGACTTGAAACAACCGGGTAGATGTACAGACAAAAACTTTTAAAATGTTCCCGCAAGGGCACCGTGATTGTGTCTGTTGTGGTTGGTGACAAGTGGTGCCTTTACCCCCGTAAACCAAAAACATTCATTTTCTTCTCTTACGTATCATTGGTAAAGGTAAAGGTAAAGGTGACCCCTGGAGAATATCTCCATCCCTGCTTCAGGGACAAGGGACGTTTGGTGTTGTGTTTGGTGTTAAACGTTTGGTGTTCCTTCCTTTCGTTTTTTATTTAATCAACACATAGATTTTTAGCATTGACACCTGCAAGCAACATCTGCAGACATTGGGAGCTACTGATATTACTCCCAGTACGGTGGCTCATGTCTTGGCTATGATGGTTAGAACCCACACAGGACTTAAAGATGGCGTTCCCTTGCCGTTGGTATGCTGTGTTTGCTGTATGCTGATGACGTGCTGTGCTGTATTTAGTTGTAATAGTAGTTTGCAATGTCACGTCTGATTATGGTAGCAGAATATTTTGTACATTGACAGAATTATGTTTCCTTCTTACCTGAACATCAAAAGTTTGTCATAATATTATGGTGTCTTCTGTCAGCAGCCGTGATTTCTGATGTTATTAAAATGTTTTAGTCTGGCAGCAGTGCAACAGATGATAAGAAAGATACGGATGGGCCCGCTAGTTGGAATGTTGAAATCTTTGTTCACGTGATCAAAGAGCTGGTAAGCGGTGTTATTCCCCTATTAGAAATCACCAGGTATAGTCATCCCTCACCCGAACGTATACAATTTAACCCAGGACACAGTGTAAGTGGCTCAACTCACCCAAGATACCTTTCCTAACTTCTTTTTGATTCATCACATGTGACAAGCGATTTTAAGCAAAACGATGTCTCTAAGTCTGGTCGAATATTATAATGGACAATAACTTATCATTTTAAGGAAACATTCACCCACGCTCTTTTACAGTAGTGATGGATAAGGGGCGGATCCATTGTGGGGGCGGGGCCCCCGTCGCGATTTGAAGGTAGGAAAAATTGAGGAGAAAAATAGGGAAGGGGCAAAAAACCCTGAAAATTTCGTGCCGGCGCCAGAGAAAATTACTGTTTTTGCCTGAAAACGTGTAGTGTTTTAAAAATTTTATCAGCTCTTCGAAATGAAAAGAATTAAAAGTCCGACTGATTTTACTGCAAAAATAAAAATGTCTTGAACTTCTAGGGACCCCGTTCCCAAGGCGGCTACTATTCCTATTTTTCCTATTTTTTCCTATATTTTTCAAATATTCCTATTTTTTCCTATTTTTGTCTAAAATTCCTATATTTTCCTATTTTTCCATGAATTTTGGGAAGATTTTATTATGTTTTAACTGTGGACACTAAACATCAGTAAGATTTTCTGTTTTATGTATATACCAATGGGGAATTCTCAAAAAATTTCCGGCTCCGCCGGAATACCATTTTCTCTTTATTTATTTATTTAATTCTCGCCTTTGAACCAATCAATGTTTAAAGTTGTCTCTCGTATATATACGTTGTTTACCCCCACACTTTAGCATACCATTCCTTTGGGGGATTTTTGGAAATTCTTTTACGTATCGTTTTGTTCAGTGATTTTTGAATCGCTATAATTTTCGCAAGTTTGAAGTTGGAAAGACCTTTATGCATCGTTTTAAAGCTTGAAATCAGCACATTCACATGATTTAAAGCTGTTCTTTTCTTCGAAACATTCACTTCCGTCATTTCTTCTTCTTCTGCTTCCTGGATCATTGAATCGTCTTCAATTTGATTGGGGTCGCGGAAGGCGCCCCACATCACTAAGGAACCCAATCACTGCCTTGGGGCCCCTGGTCAGTACCTTCAGGGTAGGATCCCGCCCGAACCATTTCTGGCGGGGAGACCGGTGGGTGGGACATTTTAGGATTAAGTGTTGTAGGTCCTCCTCCTCCTGTTTACAGTCCGGACAGAGGGGAGAACGAGAAATGCCCAGTCTGTGTCTAAAAGTGGCCAGGATGGTAGAGTGGCCTCCACATCGGAGTTGTGAGAGAGCTGTTCGCTCTCTACGTGTGAGGCCAGCTTCCAACTCGGTGGGAGGTGCCCTGTGGTTGGTGTATATTTTCTGGATCATGTCACTGTTGTTCAGCTGTTGTAGTTTGTTGGTGCTCCATCTCCGGATGGCAGCTTTGGCGGTGGAAAGGTCTATCGGGACTGCGTCTTGAGGCTCGTCGCACGCTTCCTTCGCTGCAGAGTCGACCATTTCATTGCCACGTATCCCGCAGTGGCTGGGCACCCACTGGAGGGTGATGTGGATGCCGTTGGAGTTAAGGGTCTGAAGGAGCTGCCAGATCTCATTTCCCAGAAATGAAGACTGGGAGTGCGGTCCATCGTTGATTTTCTGTAGAAAAGACCTGGAATCGCAGCATATTCTGATTTCTGCGATTTCAGGGCTAATGTGGTCCGCTGCGTACCGGAGTCCGGTCACCATGGCAATCTGTTCAGCTCGGTAACTTGAGCTGAAGAGGCCCGCTGGTCGTCTGATAGTGGTGATTTCTTCTCCGGTTGCGTTTTCGATCCTGGCTGCGGATCCGCCGAGTCTGTAGGCGTCCTTTGCAGATCCATCCGTCCAGATAATTAGCTGAGCAGGTGGCAGTTTGCATAAAGTGGCCTTGGTCACGCCGGCTAGCTCTGCCTGTTGGGCATCCGCTTTACGCATAGCTTTGGTAGCAGCACCACTCCAGTCCAGGTCAAGGTTTATACGGACTCCACCCTCTCCAGCGTAGGTATGGGCGCCTGTTTTAGGTAGGGTGAGACTAAGCGAACAGGCAGCTCAGTGACACTAAGACCTACACACGCAACAGCTATGATAAGGCACAATTCTATTCGGTGGTCGTATCTCACCACGTGGAGACGTGGTACCACCGGGGAGCGCTCTCCGAACGACAGCTGGAGAATTTGTCTCCCAGAAACGCGAAGGCTGCCAGATTCTACCTCCTGCCCAAAATCCATAAACAAAAGTCTCCCTGTCCTGGAAGACCCATAGTATCCGCCAACGGGTGCCCCACCGAGAGAATTAGCGGATTTGTTGACACTATTTTGAAGCCCCTGGTCAGAGAGATACCATCATTTATCCAGGACACGAATGACTTTCTGCGGAAACTAAGCACTCTCACCATCTCTTCTGACTGCATTCTTGCTACTGCCGATGTCACTAGCCTATATACAAATATCCCTCACGATCTTGGCCGGGAATCGTGCAGGGAGGCGCTTCGGTCAATAGCCCATCCGCGGTATCCCAATGAAATGGTCCTCAAGTTCATAGACCTGGTTTTGACGCTTAATGTTTTTGAATTTAATGGCACCTTTTACACCCAGAAACAGGGAACTGCAATGGGCACCAAAATGGCCCCCAGCTATGCCAACATTTTCATGGGCTATGGTTTCGAGAAGAAGCTATTTTCCTCTGCCACGGACAAGCCACTAGCGTGGTGGCGTTATATCGACGACATTTTTATTGTTTGGAAGGGTTCTCGTGACGGTTTGGACCGCTTTTTGCAGCTGGCCAACAGTCTGATACCCTCAATCAAGTTGGAGGTGGAGGTAGGAATGAATAAAGCCAATTTTTTGGACGTGTCAGTTCAAATTCGGGACGGTCGCATTGTCACAGACCTGTTCACAAAGCCTACCGACACTAGACAATACCTCCATTATGAATCTTGCCATCCCCGCCAGCACAAGCTGCCCATTGCGTACAGCCAGGCTCTAAGGATTTGCCGTATTTGTTCTGACCCAGGAACTGCGAAGCTGCGGTGTGCTGAGCTCAAAGAAGATCTGGTGAAGAGGGGATACCCTAGAGGTGGAGTCCAAAGAAGGATCTCCAGAGCCCTTTCAATGAGCCGGGATCAGTTACTAGCTCCTAGACCTCGCCCGGACTCAGAGGAACTGAAACAATTCAATCTTGTGCTACCTTACCATCCTGATTTAGATCATGTTCGGGACATTCTTGTTCGCCATGATCACTTTCTGTCCGGCCTTAACGTTAAAATGAGCTTGTTCTGGAAACCTCCACCCAAATTGCGGAATGTTCTTGTTCGAGCGAAATTGGACGATTCCCTTCCCCCACGATCTTCCAGAATGTCGCAGAATTTTGGCACCTTTAAATGTGGCCGAAACTGTGTACTCTGCCCCTCCATCGACTCGAGCCTCACGTTCAAAAGCTCCGTGACTGGGTTGGACTACCGGACAAGAGGAAATTTCAATTGTAAAAGCACTGGTGTGGTGTATTTGGCCGAAATTGAAGGGTGCAGATCTCAATACGTTGGGGAAACTGGCAACTCCCTTTCCCAGCGATTCCATGGTCACCGACATGACATTCGTAAAATGGATGCCAGTAAACCGCTCTCTTGTGATTTCAGAGAACATAATCATAAATTGGAACATTTACGTGTTAGAATTATTGACTCTGCTGACGACGAAATTGAAAGGAAGAAGAAAGAGAAACAATGGATCAGCCAACTATTTACTGACTATCCGTTTGGAATTAATTGGGAACATCAGTTGCGGTTCAACAAGTCCCCGCCGGAACCAGCAGAGTCTTACGTTACTGGCATCCATTTTACTGCTGATTTGCCCTCCCAAGGTGTCCCTACCCTCCCGCCACCGGTCCTGCTCCCCAGTCCTCCCCCCGGTGTCCCGACAACGTCCCATCCCCCCGTCGTCCCCCCGAGCCCACCGACTCCCAATTTTCAACATTTGCGTCCTTTAACTTTATCGGAGAGGAGGAAGCGTCGAAGCAACAGGAACTGCCTGATGAAGGATCCCCGTGGTCCGAAACCGGTCGCAGAGTAAAGGTGGGTCTGTAATTTTGGGTGTTCACGTTTTGGCCTGATATATTTATTTGATGTCCTTGCATCCTTGTGGATCCGTGAACAGGCAGCTGTTTTTACCTTTATCAAAAACACACTTTTTCTTAGAAAAACACACTTTTTCTTAGAAAAACACACTTAAAAACACACCGAAATTTTGAGATTCAGAAGCAAAATTTTACTGATTTCTTTAAAAGTTTTGAACTACAGAAGACCGTTTCTTGAAAAAACTTTGCGCCTGCGGCGCGCTTGTCTTTTCATTTATTTTTTCAAAGCTTTGGCGTCCTACCTCTGTGCTTGTGTCCTTTTTCTTTTGTAATCCTCTAGTATATGTATAAGTATATATAGTATATATATATACGTACATATATACGTTAGTATACTATACATTAGTTTACCACATTATTTACTTTAAGCTGCATTAAATCTCTAGCACCGTTTCAAAAGAAAATATGGTTTACAAGATCAAAAGGTTCAATTGTTTCCATTGTGGTTTTCCGATGCTGTACCTCCATGGAGTATCCAGGGAATTTGGGCAGTTGCTGATTCTCTTTGAAATGGGTTTCTTGGATCGCCGCGATATCGATTTCCAGGTCATCCATGAGTTTCTGCAGCCAGGGCACTTTAGGCCTTAGTCCTCCAGCGTTCCATTGGAGGATTCTCAGATGGGGGTGGGGTGTTTGAGGGCGAGCGCTAGGTTGACCTTGGGTGGGTCGAGTGGTGGGGCTGGGGCCTGAGGGGAGGGTGGGGGATGTTGGGGGAGTTCTGGCTGAGGCTGCAGTAATACATGTTGCGGCGGTATTAGGTCGGTTGGCGGGATTGATTGGGCTTGCAGTATTGGCCGGCGTACCGGCACTGGTTGAGGGGGGTTAGACGAACAGGTAGGGCAGAGCCAGGCGTTGGTGTATTCGCTGAGGGTTCGCAGGCCTGAGCAAGCCTTGTGGGTCCAACCGGAGCATGAGTTGCATAGGACGCAGTTCTGTTTGGCATTTTTCTTACACACTGGGCACGGCCACCGTGAGGGCAGGGGGCCAGGGTTTTCTTCAATGTCACCGGACAGCAGAAGTAAGCGAGCCCAGTAGTCCGGATTACCGGGCTCGCTTAGAAAAAACCCGCCAGATAGGTAGGGGGAAGGGTATGCCCAGAAAGCAGACTGGGCCTCCAACACAGGAGAGGGGCTCCCAGTAGGAGCCAGGATATTGAAAGCCATTTGTTGCCCGACAGTTCCTTCCCGATGCGGTTCCGTGGGGTCCCAGGGATGGGGTCCTGTGGGGGTTCTGCCGGACCACCGGCGGCAAGGTGCTTTCCAGGTCCAGCTTCCGTCATTTCACCGAACGCGCTTTAGATTAAATTAGCCCCTCCCAAGTCCCAATAAATTCTCTGAAAAACGCTAATTTATATACATCAGGACAAATCATTGCCAAATCGTAATTTTAAACTATTTTTCTTTCTTTGGCAGTTTGCTTACATTTTAGGTTTTTACTGGCTGTCGAAACTAAAGTTTTGAGTGTTTCTATTAAGGATTCTCCTCCAGTTTTACAATATTTTCCAGCTTCGAGCTTTATATAATATGCTTTTACAGTGCCTTCCTCAAACTCGCCCCCTCCTGAAGTGTTCGTCCCAAAACGTAGAATGCTCAAAAACACTCCTTTGATATATACGTATCAAAGTTTGCCTCGAAAAACACTAATAAGTTTAAATTTTAAAAAATTTTCCGGCTTTGCCGGTTATACTTGATTTTTTTGCCGTTGCACTATAATATAGAAAATTTTCGTAAATCCCCTCAAGTTCCCCTCTAGAAAAGTTCCGTATAATAAGTCTAGGTTACTGACATTTATGTCGTTAAAATTTTGCGAAATTTGACCAAAATTGGCGGCCTATTTGCGCTGGAAAAATTCCTATATTTTCCTATTTTTTGCTAGAAAAATTCCTATATTTTCCTATTTTTTCACGAAAAATTCCTATATTTTTTTCCTATTTTTTCTAAAATGCCAAGTAGGCGCCCAGCGTTCCCCAGACCCCCCAGACCCCCAGTGAAAAATTTTACTGCTAGCCCCGTCACCAAATCCTGGATCCGCCAGTGTGATGGATGACGGATTCTTGTCCGCATCCGCATTCTTGCAATCTTATTCTTTATCATGCCCAATTCCCTTGTCTGTGTATTCCTATCCTTTCTATTTTGACTTCTACTTTCTAGTTTGCCAACTTGAATTGGTCAGAGGTGATCACAGAACTGGATCAGCCTGGCTTTATTGTACGGGATCGGGCAGGTCTCCTGCTCCTGGTTACAGGGCTGTTGAAAGGTCTGGGCGATAAGAGCGCTTTTCCTGCCAGTGCACTGTACAAGCCATGGAATAATAAAGATGGGCAGGTAAAGCGTGTGTAGTATTGCTATTTTGTTTTCTTATTTATACAAGGTGATGTGCCGATATTTTGTATTTGCTGTGTTCAGTGTAATTATTTTATTTTCAACTGGCTTGGTGATTACTTTGGATCCAAACATATGAGCTTAGGATTATAATTTTTATTTTGTGTATTTTGTAGCTATCCTGGATTCAGCATATTATCCGTAATGCCGACATATTCTGTTTTGGCGACTTTCATCATCGTTCAGTGCAAACTGAGATCCTGAAGTCGCCACCTGATGAATCCAATAAAGAAATCCTGCAATGGTTAGTCAACTTTAATTGTCCAGCTAAACCGATTGTTGGTTTCTAAAATTGCTGTATCGCCATGATCGTAAGTTCTAGCTTGATCTGATGATGCTATCTGCATGATTTTCAGGACATCATTGGACCTGCTGGATTGTTTGATGCATCTGAGCGAAGCCCCCGGTCTTTACAACTTTGTTCGTGAATGCTTTCAGTATCCGCTACACAGTTGCCCTGACTTGCTACTGTTAGGACTTCTGCAGCTTCCGGTGAGTGGTTTTGTAGTAAGCATTGTGTTGTGGGGCCCATCTGTTATTGCAGTAGTATCTAGGTTAATAATGTCTATGCTTATGCTTAATTAAGAATAGTTAGGCATTACGTTGTGGCATCAAGTGTAGCGAATATAATTTTGGTTATGCGACGCAAAATGTTTGGTAATTTGCATCCTGCAGACTGAGGACGTATCCTCTGAAAGTTGATGATGCGATGTTTGTAGCACTCTTGATTTAATGATAACGAAATGTTTTAACCTGCTGTGTAAAAAATATTCAAAAAACCACTGCAAAGACCTAGTCTAAAATAGGTGGGCTTAACGCAGTGCCATTAGGCTCTCCCCAGGCCTTTTTAACCTTGGTCATTTGAAATTTTTGTTTACAGGATCCCATTACTCAACTTAGATCTGAACTGATTTCGAAGATTATACCCGTTTTCTTGAACAATCATGTCAATTCTACGCTTCTTTTGCAATATGCATGGAATTGTCAGGTAGGCATAATCATGGAGAGCGGTCTAGATCCACTCCTTAGCTTAGGATTACTTTTAAGTTTATAGCACTTTAATACAACTATCTAACTCCTTAACAGATGCTAGGTGTTCTCCTAAGCTCTTTCTTGAATAGGGACTGGAGAATTTGGGTCTTTTCCAGATTACCCCCTCCCACCACTCAACATTTCTAAAACTTGACCAATGGAGCTGAAAGAAAGAAAGAAAGAAAGAAAGAAAAGTTTATTTCCAAAAAGAAACAACAGACGACGGCACAGTAGCAGGATTCTAATACAGAAAAATTTTACTAATGAGAATATAATATCAGACATAAACTTTCAAAAACCTAGACAACAAGGTTTTATATTCGAGTAGAGAAGTTTTGAAAACAGTTACATCCTTACTAAGGACAACACTTTCAGGGTCCTAAGGTTTCAGGGTCCTTTCAAAACATTCCAAGGTCCTACAACTCTACAAGCAAACGAATATTTTCTAACATCTAAAGCAAATTTTGGAGCTACCAGCTTTAACAAATGCCCTCTAGTATTGTACGGCTGATTTACAAAATTCGTCGCTTCAGAAGCAAAACAACGTAAGTCACATTTTTAGTGAAATGGAGTTAAGATATACAAAATGTTGGCAACGCTATAAGGCAACTTTTGGCAAAAGAACGCAAGTCCAACTCCTATTATTAAGCGAGCAACGTTCTACAAACGCATGTTTTTGGATCCTATCAATTTTATTAGTAGCAGAGTATCGTAAGTAAATACATAGATAATTGGACTTACGATATTTTGCTGTTGCTTTGTTTTAGCTTTAACACTGGCGCTCTAAGCATGTTTGAGTGGTTAAAATATCGTAAGTGCAGGAAGTTTTAAGTTATCATAAGATAACTTACCATACACAAGGGCTGAAAATCAGCGGACTGCAGCAAAGTATAACGAGGTGTTTGGTGAACATTTCGTATACAGACATTTTTCCGATTTGATCTACCGACAGGTCAGTGTTAGAGCATAAAACTTTTAAACTGCCATATCTCAAAAGTGTAAAAATGCTACTTATGTTGTTTTGCTTCTGAAGCGACGAATGTGAATATTGAGTCAGGCGAAATAACAGTCATGCCAAAAATAATTTACGTTAATACAAGGTCAGCTAGCAAGCGTCTCAGTTCTAGGCTAATCAGTCCTAATTCACGACAACGTTCATTATAAGATAAGTCCGATAAATCAATAAATGATGAACAGAATTTCTTCTGCACCTTTTCCAAAATCTCAATATCCTTAATTAAATGTGGATTCCAAATTTCAGACCCGTAAGACAACACAGGTATGACATAAGCTACATACAGTCTTACCTTGACCGATATGTCAGTAGTTGCAAAATTGTGTAGTAGTAAGTGTAACGTAGACATAGCTTTACTTGCGACCTTTTTAATATGTGTGCCAAATTTAAGATCCGCAGACATCCAAACACCTAAATCAGAACATCCTTCAATCGAGTTTAACATTTCCCCATCAAAGTTATAATACTGGAGGTCTCTTTGTGTGCCAAATTTAACAATAAAGGATTTATCAACATTTATTTTAAGTTGCCATTCATTAACCCAGTTGTAAAAAGCAGTTAAAACTTGTTGTCGTTGATGCCCTCGATCTGCTCCATAACTATAAAATTTAACATCGTCAGCATAAGCAGAACATAAACCAATATCAGTTTGACAAAGAAACTCGTTAATATACATAATGAATAACGTAGGACCACAGACAGAGCCTTGGGGAACACCACTAACTACAGCACTCCAAGAGGAAAAGGAATCATTTATACGCACTCTTTGTCGTCTTCCACTCACAAAAGCCATTATAATTTTAAGCAATTTATCTCTAAAACCATAAGCTTCCAACCGAAGTCGTAATTTAGGTACTGATAAAGAGTTAAACGCCTTTTTAAGATCAATGTATGCCACATCAACATTTTGCCTGTTATCCAACTGACAAGACCAAGTGTTTGTTGAATTTAACAAATTTGTCACGGTAGACCTAAATTTTAAAAAACCATGCTGATTTTTAGAGAAAATGTTATTTTTCAAGCAAGCTTTCTGTAGTGTTTTGTTAATAATAAAATCTAATGGTCTGCCCGCCCCGCAGGTCAAGGATACATCTCTATAATTATCCACGGACGTTCTCGACCCTTTGTTTTTGAAAATAGGGACTACATTAGCATCTTTCCAATCTTGAGGACAGAAACCTAATTCATAACAGAAAGTCGTAATAAAGAATATAGGAAATGCTATATTAGTTAGTAGTAGTAGTTCAGGTAGTTCAGCTGCAAAAGTTCTATAAAAGATATAAGGTATTTCGTCAGGACCCATCACAAGGGTTGGCTTAAGTTTAGACAATACATCATATACATCAATTACATCAAAAGTCATTGAATCACTAACTGCCTCAATAGAATGCACAATAGCTGGAATGTTACCATTATCATGAGTGTATACAGAGCTAAAAAACGTATTGAGAATGTCACATTTAGCTTTATCCGTAAAGCATAAATTGCCTTCAGAACTAACCAGAGTTGGTATCCCAACTTTACTTTTCAATTTTTGATTTGCATACCTAAAGAATTTTCTTGAGCTAACGTGCTTAGATAAATCAGCTTCATACCTTGATAGAAATTGTTTATACTCCCTGTCAAACATTTCTGTCAGTGCAATGTATTCTCTTTTAGAAGCATAATCCATATTTCGTGTCCATGATTTAAACGCTGAAGCTTTCCTTTGATCTAGCTTCTTTAAATTTGATGGCCAATTCAGTTTACATGAGGTCGAAACCATAACAGGAACATACAATTCAATAACCTTATACACAAATGATTTGAAATTACTCCAAAAACCCTCAATGATATTAGGAAACACATGTGAATCTTCCCATAAAATTGAAATCCAATCAATATTGCTTAGAGTCTTGCTTATACTTTGTTTATCCATCTGAAAGAAATTTTTAAAACTACGTTTGCATTCATTTTTTTGTAAACATAAGTCAAACCTGATGGATGCATGATCAGATTTTGCTAGAGGAGGACCTACATTGTGTGAGATACAAAAGTCTGCATGAGATATCAATAACAAATCTAATATATTTGGAGGGGAAAAACGAGTTGGTTCCAGAATTAGCTGCGTCAAACCCAATTGCTGTAACAAAATAGTAAAATCATAAGACCTTTGAGACGCTGCAGTTAACAATTGCCAATCAACATCCGGGAGATTAAAGTCACCACAAATAACATAGATTGTACTAATATTCCTGTAATCACAGACAGTTTTTAAGTCATTTACGACCAATTCAAGTGCCTGAAGATCACCAGGTGGTCTATAGAAACAAGCAAATCTAACTGTGAGTTCTCTAAATTTGAAATCTATACTAACACACTCAGAATATAGCGTAAATTTAGATATATACTAAGAATTTTAAACACT
>JASAND010015102.1:0-77518 GCA_030248195.1 Trissonchulus latispiculum | reverse complement strand
TTCATTCTTCAAAATGTTTTGGGCCATGTATTTGATTTCTACTATCCTTCAAATAATAATCACTACCTAGAAGAACCTGAATTTATTGGCAATAGGGAAGACTTGGATGAGCTTAATTTAGAGTTTGACAGGATGGATGTTCTAGAGTGGGCCCGACAACAGAGACCTACCACAAAATGGATGGTTGCAGGGGTTACCAGTATTTGTTTCTTTGTATATAGATTGACTGGGTATACTATGCACTAGAAAATGAATAAAAACACAAAAACAGTAGACTAGGACCGGACATTAGGTAGGTAGATAAGTAGTTTAGATAGGTACGTAGGAAGTAGGTGAGTGTAATAAGGTAGGTTAGGTAGGTAGGTGTCCGGTAATGGGCCGACGCCGGGTCCCAAGCCCCGGGGGAAGAACACAGAGGGACGGAGAAAAAGAATAAGTTAGCAAAAATAACCTTGAAAACCCCCCAAGGGACATCAAAAAATTAAAAAGACGGAGCCCCCCAGGGACGACAGGTTGTGAGAACAAGACTTTAAAACTCGAAACCCCAGGGGACAATTTATTTAAAATGACCTTGACGGATTCCCAAGGGGGGACGTGGCCAAAGAATTTACGCCAACTTTTTACTCCGGGAGTAAGGCATGAAATGTTCCTACTATACTACTACTCTTCGAGTACTGTGAATCAATAAAAACGTAAATCAGTCCTTGTTCTGTGACATTACTCGAAAATTACCCCCACCATTATTGACAAGGCTCGGTGTAAGTTCAGTGTATGCTCAGTGTTTACTCGGTGTTAGCTCGGAGCAGGCTTGGAGTGACTCTAAATCAATAAAAGCACCAAAGTACATAAAAGCACAAACAGCAAAGACAAAGCGACGTTAAGTCTATAAAGCGTATATTGAAACTCAATCAGAACAAACATGTCTACTTGCGAATATTACAAACCATACCAGTGTGGCACTTGCGGTCAGACGTTCACCAGAGCGTTCAACCTCCAGCGTCATGTTCAAAACATTCACAGTGCAAAACCTGAGTATGATGAGTCTGAATCAGAATATGAGGAGACAGAATCAGAGACAAGTACCGAATGTTCAGACAGTAGTGACTCGAGTTGTGGAGAGATCTATGAGCCTACTGATATCGGCAAATTTTGGGGTGAGCTTGTCAGGCAGTCCGAAGAGAGGTTCGAAGGTAGAATAACTAGGTTAACAAATGAGTATCTCGCAGACGGACATGATGATGTTGAGGCAGAAATAGAGGCTTACAATGAAGTCCGACCTAGAATTCGAGGTGAGCTCAATAGAAAAATTTACTTTCACATCCAACGTTGTAAAGGGTTCCTCGACGATCCAATAATTGACGAAATTCTGACCAAACAAATAGAGTATGAGGCAAAGTATTCCACTGAAGAAGCCCTCAAACGCGCCATAGAAAAGAACTCTAATTTGAGCACGGTGGTACTACCTGAGAAAACGTGGGACCAATTTGACGAACAGGATGAGGAGGAATAAGTGGAATTATTTGTTAGTGGGGAGTCGGCTCAGTGTATACTCGGTGTTAGGTTTGGAGTGACTCAGGGACTAAAAGCTACGATAGGTTGAAACTTAAGGCAAGGCATGAAAAGACAAGGGTAGACTCTATAAAATATCAGGGAGAACATGCTCGGAGCAAGATTGGTGTAAAGAAGGAGTGACCCATTTCAAGCTTCGGCGGGTTGAATGAAAAGTTAAGAAAAATTAAAACACTTTATAATACCAATTTATGCAAACGGTCAATGTAAGTTATAAGCCAAGCAACTATTAGCTAATTCAAAAATCTATATAAGGGGGTAAATTCATGGTAGAGCGTCAGTTTGACTTGTTCTGTCATAGAGGAAGGTCGGTTTCTAAGAGCTCTCTCTAGTATCTTAAGAATGGCGAATTTTCTGTGCGATCGATGTGGGGAAACTTTTACTCGCAAGTATGATCTTAACCGGCATACAAAAGCGAAGCATGAGCAGGAAAAGTTCACATGTGAGAAGTGTGGAAAAAGTTATTCTAGGGAAGATGTAAAAACTAATCACGTTTGTAAACCAGTTACCACTAATCAGGCTAGTTCAGTTCCCCAAGAGCCTCAAGAATATCCCTGCACACGTTGTTATAGCAAATTTAAAACTAAGAAGGGATTAGATGGCCACATTCGGTGTCATGAAAGTTCCGATAAAATACTTATGCAAAGAAAGTGCCCGCGGTTGCTCCTACCTAAGGAAGACCCGACTGAACCACCTGCAGACTTTTTGGAGAGCCTACCTGAGCCGACCAGAAATGTATTCATTCGAAATTGGGACCACATTAGGACAAAATTTAAACTCGGGCCGGGTATCTATTCAACCTACAACTTTCGTTTGGAAGACGCCAGGGAGTCTAACCTCAAGAAGCTCCTCTACACAGTTTTTAACGCGCAATTCTACTCTATCAAAATTAACTTCTCGTTTGGTTTCATTCTTCAAAATGTTTTGGACCATGAATTGGATTTCTACTATCCTTCAAATAACAATCACTACCTAGAAGAACCTAAATTTATTGGCAATAGGGAAGACTTGGATGAGCTTAATTTAGAGTTTGACAGGATGGATGTTCTAGAGTGGGCCCGACAACAGAGACCTACCACAAAATGGATGGTTGCAGGGGTTACCAGTATTTGTTTCTTTGTATATAGATTGACTGGGTATACTATGCACTAGAAAATGAATAAAAACACAAAAACAGTAGACTAGGACCGGACATTAGGTAGGTAGATAAGTAGTTTAGATAGGTAGGTACGTAGGAAGTAGGTGAGTGTAATAAGGTAGGTTAGGTAGGTAGGTGTCCGGTAATGGGCCGACGCCGGGTCCCAAGCCCCGGGGGAAGAACACAGAGTCACGGAGAAAAAGAATAAGTTAGCAAAAATAACCTTGAAACCCCCCAAGGGACATCAAAAAATTAAAAAGACGGAGCCCCCCAGGGACGACAGGTTGTGAGAACAAGACTTTAAAACTCGAAACCCCAGGGGACAATTTATTTAAAATGACCTTGACGGATTCCCAAGGGGGGACGTGGCCAAAGAATTTACGCCAACTTTTTACTCCGGGAGTAAGGCATGAAATGTTCCTACTATACTACTCTTATTTGTTTATATTTTATTGCTTTTATTGCTTTTATTGCTTATTTTTATTTATTATCGTACAAAAGGAAGCCCTAAATTGTTAAATGTATATTTGTTATATCAAGTAACGAAAAGGAATGGTGAAATGGTTTCTCTAACACCACTGATAAAGAATGGAAGAATTTTTGAGGCCAGTGGTATCTTCAGTCAATAAATGGAAGAAGAAGAAGAACCAAATTGTACTGGAATGAATAGAGGAATAAAAGTGTCCACATTTAAAAGTGGTATTCATTCATAAAGGGGGAAATCATTATAATAAAATCCTCCACAGAAAATAGGAGGACTACGGGGGAAGCTAAAACCAGTGACTAGCTAAACTGAAAGCTAAGTCCTAAATAGTATCACCGTTATTATGACATGAAAAGGAGAAAAGGGTTATGTACCTTTCCATCTAAAAATGATATATGCTCCTATTCTTGTGCACACGCTTTATTGCGTGCCTGTTTCGGTACAAAATAAGGGTTAAAACGAATGGGTAAGCTAAATTTTAAAATATAGCTGTCACGATAGCATGGAATACTTCTTAATAGGTTCATGATGTAATATTCTAACTTTTGTAGACAGTGGTCTAACAATTTGGCTCTAGTCGAGAATCGAACCACGAACCTTACGCTCTGTAGATGAGAATGCTACAAGTTACACCACAGAGCCGTGATAGAAAACCATCAAAACCACAGAGAAGGTACAGGACAGGGCCTGCCACCGTCAGGGACAAGGGAGAAGCAAAAACGGCCGGCATACAGAGAGATATATAGATACGAATGCCACTACCTAATTTTCGCGTCGTGTTACAGTGACTGCTCTTTGCTGACATAAACAGAAATGCTCACGAAAATTGACTGCTGAGTGCTGACAAGGGGCCAATTTCATAAAAGTTTGCAAGTTGCGGATTCCGCAACTCGTAACTGCAAGTTGCGGAATTGCAAGCTGCAAGTGTTTCATAAAGTGTCAAGTGCGGAATCCGCACTTGCACTTGAACTGCGAGTCAAGTTCGATGCAAGTTGCAAGTCCGCTTCTACACAAGCAGCAAGTAAGTGTTTCATAAAACTCGCTGGAACACTCACTTGCGACTTGCAAGTCCGAGTAAAGTCGTCTAGTAGATTTTTACTAGACGATTTTCAAAAAAATTGAATATCTTCGTTAATTTTCGTCAGATTTTAACCTAATTTAAGAAGTAACTGCTTTAAGATGTTTTGCACACGTTGTGAAAATTTCATTAAATTTTAAGTTGTTTTGAAAAAGTTATAATTTTTTAAAGAATTATGGTCAATTTTGCTTCTACTCGCACTTGCAATGCAAGTACTCGCACTTGCGTTGCTAGTGGGTCAAGTTCCGCAACTTGCTTAGCTAATTCTGCAAGTTTGCGGAAAAGTTTTATGAAACACTTGTAATCCGCACTTGCGTTTCAAGTGCGAGTACTCGCAAACTCGCACTTGCAAATCCGCAAGTTTTTATGAAATTGGCCCAAGGTAGGCTTTTCAGTTATGCTTTAGTGTGACTTCGAAGAATTTGCAGAGTCAATCCAGCCAGTTCACCTCAGCTTTAGCGGTGCACTGTTCTGCACTTTATCCAGCTGCTGACATAGAAACAGATTGGGACGCTTGTCATACTCTTATGTACTGCCAGCTATGAAAAGTTTCTGAACAGAGAAAGCAGAGCTATCATGAAGAAAGAAAGAAAGAGTTTAAAGCCCCCTTTCATGGTTACAGATTTCAGCTAGCCAGGCTAGGAGAAAAGTGACGGAAATATTCACCTCGTTCTTCTTTTGATGGTAGAGAGGGAATGAGAAATGAAGTAGAAATCAATTTTAGAACCGGGGTGGGCGAAGGGGGGAGACTCAAAATTGGAACCTTCAAAATGACATATACATATATATACTTTTAATGCCAACTGTTTCAGGCAGGCCAATTATGAGCTATCTCGGAAAGAAATCTGAGTATTTTCTGTGTCTTCCCCCCCCCCCGATCGAAAGAGCAGAGGGAAGGTATTTATCAAAATGAAACTAGACACCACCTTTGTAGCTAAGTCGAACAGAAATACCCTCACCGTTCTCACATTACCTCCCCTAGAGCAAGAGCATTTTGAAATGATTAGAATATAAGTTGAGGGCTAAATGCAACCTTTCCTTTTGGATAAACAGACTAGCGAGGAATGTTGGAAACATCCTGAATTAATGTAATTAATTTATTGTTTCAGTATTAATAATTAATTAGTCTGGATTGTTGTAGCGTCTGGTAATGTTTGTCCAAAATAACTATTCGTAAAATTCTATCTCAGTTAATGCCTCACATGATAAGATCCTGCATTTAAAATCATTTAGTCAATTGTCTAAGGTTATCTTATCCAATGAGGTGCTGTGTTATAAGTTGTCAAAAGATAAAATCAATTAGCAAATTATCTAACGCAAATCAAATTCAGAAGAATGAAAATTCATTCATAACGTAGCACTGCAGACTTAGTACACATTATTGTCCAACTCAACGATTTTATAATATTGCTTCCCCGTCCTATCTACAAAGTAGCAAAGAAATAACTATAGGAGATATTCATGTGTGTGCGGCGTCGGGTGTGTTCTGTTTCGCTTCCAACCTAATTTGCTTATTGCAAGAAAGGTTCTGTTTCGCCTCCAACCTAATTTTCCCGTGAAGATGCTTTGGAAAAAAATTGAATTCAACAAAGTTCCACCGTTTCTTTTCGAGCCTGATCGGGCTTCCAAGACTCGCCTGACACAGTTCGGGCAGTTCCTGCCGCCCCAGAAAAGCCCGGTCCGGTATAGGCGGGCTGTTTAACCCGCTACATCCTAGCTAGCCCCTACTCGGGCAAAGTCATATAATCTATTCTGGCGTTGGTTGTATTTGTTGGCAGTGCTGGGACATTTTTGGCTGATATATTTCTTCATGTGCCCCAAGTTAAAACCATCCGTTCTTTTTATAGATTTACATTGTCAAGTTTTACATACAGCTACAGCAATAGGCGACAATAGCAACTAAGTTTCCTAGAATGTCGAGTTACATACAGTTTTTATTCCTGCTGGAGCAGGAATGTATAAAAAAGAAAACTTATATGTTTAGTGCATAGAGAGTCATTTCTCCATTTAGAAGCCCTATCTTCAACACAGGGCTAGCTTATGTCGTTATTTCGTTCAGATTGTGCAAATTAGGTTTTGATCCTATTTAAGGTGGTGATTCCCTTTGGTCACATAAAGTTTGAACCATTATTACTCATTCATTACTTAGAGTTAAGAAGCCATTTTTATATCAAAATGTAGCTTGACATTTTCTCTTTTTAATGCATGCCACGAAACTAATGTTGCTTTTCTAAAACATTTTTAACACATTTTAGAAGAAGTATAATTTTCCAGAATTTTTGCAAACTCAAGTAAATTTTTTCGCGAGACATCGGTTATATAATTCGATACCTCAATCAAATAGCTGGGGACGATTTTTTATTTATTGTGAAATCGCTCTTCGTTATAGGGAAATAAGCTGAAATGTGTGCGTAACCTGTATTTTGCCTACTTTTTCCAAATTTGTCAAGCGATTAGCTAGAAAGCAGCAATCGGGGTAACTAAAAAATCGTCCCTGGGTATATTTGTGCAGAACACATTTATTCAGTAGGAGCCCTCCAGCTTGCATGGTGAATGCATCTTTGGAACAATCTTTGGAAAAAAATGGTCGTGTTTTTGCAAAAACTACATTTTTATGATAACAGCCTGCAGGATAGCAGTTGGAAGACGATCATGCGTCGGATAATTTGTCCCTGTGAGACCTTCAGATCGACGTCCTTAGTTTGATTTTACGGCTTGCGTAGTTAAAGAAATGTTGGATTATTTGATTTCCGCAAAAATGACAAGTTTTCGAAGCCAGAACAAGAAAATCGGCTATATCTCACGGTAGAGAAAAGCTGAAACTTGCTTTAAAATGCAAAAATGTGAAGCTCAATGAGACCTTTCGACTTTCGAGTGAATGTAGTCATAACTGTATAGCTGCTGCCAAACGTTCAGAAATTGGGAAAAACCATTCTGACCGGAAATCTCGATTGTTTGAATCGGGATTGCGCGGAGGGTGTTTGAACGCTATGTAAAAGAACTTATTTCGGAAAGTTTCATCAAATTTTATCTTGATTTGCGCCGCCAAATAACAATATGTGCCCAAAAGGAATCACCACCTTAAACAGCAAAACTGGCTACCTAAACGCAGTCTTCGGCTGTCAACTATCTAAACGGTTGCAGATTTTTTGAGCACCAGTGTAACTTGGGAGTTACACATGGGCGCGTTAGGTTAATTTGGCACTTAGCTTGCTCTGAATAGCACATATTCACCCAAATCATGGCAAGGCAAGCAAGCAGGGGTCTGCTCTTTCTGATCTTTATAGATATCAGCGAAAATAAAATTGAGCAGAGGAATGAAGAAGTGATAGAAATTTAGTCCTAAAAATTTTTGTTTTACCATTTTTGGGTGAAATATATATGTACGTTTGTTACAGTTGTACTGTCGAATCAAATGCTCTTACTTATTGTATTGCGAAATGCTATATTTTATGTGTTGAATTAAAGTAAAGTTTGGCCCCATAAGAAAGAACGAAAATTTAGCAGGATACTGTTGTGTTACATATAATAGTATTTTGATATTGACAGAATAAAACAAAAACAAGTTTAGTAATTGAATAATTAACAGGTCTACACAGGAATACTGCCCCTTTTGGGGCCAACTTGTTACATGATTCATTAATTATTTACTCCGTACTCTTCAACGAAGTTTATCAGATCCCTCCATTTGCAAAGACATTAAGTGGTGATTTTGGAAGTGAAGTGAAGTGTGACCTACATTATGTTATAGTACAAATACAAACGGTGAAGAATCTAAGCTTAGGGCCTTTTCGCGCGCGAGTTAAAAGAGTAGAGTTAAAAATTTTAACTCGTTTAACCCTGCAGGCGAGGTAAAATGAACTGTTTAACTCTTTTAACCCTGTGCGCGAAAAGGATTGAGTTAATTTTAACTCTTTTAACTCGTTTAACTCGCTGCGCGAAAAGGCCCTCAGAATAAACCATTCAATGAAATCGTTGTGTAACTCTCTTGAAGTTTTTTGGACTAGAAGTGTTGTTGAATTCCGCCAAGCAATGTCGAAAATTAGACAGTTTGAAAAAGTCCTATTTTCCCGAAAAAACTATAACTTTTGTATACAGGAGGGGGATTTTAAATTTTGATGGTTATAATTTGTGACAAACAACCGGGTGTTGTGTAACAGCTGTAAATGGGGCTAGCCATTTCTGACAAAGTTTTCCCATTTTGACACACGACTTCTCCTTAGGTGTCCGTTGAAATCTGTTTACAGAACATGTTTAGTTTTTAGACTAATTTGCAAGAATTACTTTCTCTGCAAATTCTTCTGGAAAAAGATGTCTTCTGATAAATGTTTAACCGACATCCAGTTGAATTCATTCTTAGTATGCCTCTTTTGTAATGTTATTTTGCTAACCATACTAAATGTTTAGAGCTGTGCTGTTAACATATGGTACGTCACCTAGTTTAGTATTATGCAATATTAAACTGCATTGGGAAGGGCAGAAATTTGGTATAAAATTTGTTCCTCCCGTATTTCACTCAAAATATGCCCCTTCGATTGTATGTCATCAAAATTTCAGACGATTTTAGAGCTTTTCAGCTACTCCAATTCTCCAACTCTTGTTCCAGGCGGGCCAACACCCACAACAGAAATCTTGCTTGTTTTGCTTGTGTTGCGGTTGCGTTTACGTAATTTGCCCAAACCAAGAGTACATAATAGATAAGAGTATGACAAGCGTCATACGCTGTGAATTATAGGCCCGCTACATCCTCTGCACGCTATCGGCTGACCCCCCCCCATAATTCAGCCCCTGTTGACCCCGCCCCTATAACGGCGTCCAAACTGGGGATCGGGGTCTATCTTAGCATACTTACATGTCAAGTGTAATAGGGAGACGTTGCGTCTGTCCCTTTTGTGAATTGAGTGTATAATTTTAGTGAGTTTATTTTAATGTGAAATGTTAATGAAAATGATAACTTTAGTGTGAAATGTGTCCTTTGTAAAATTGTGTGAGTTTGTATTGAAATGAGTTTGAAATTTGACATTGGTTATGTTAAAAAGCGCTAGGTTTTATTCAGCCCACTTAGCGACTAGGTGGCGCTGCTTGTCTAGTTTTCTGGAAGCGCATAGACGGGTCTGAAAGAGGGTCTCAAATCTAGCCAATCAAAATTCACTAGGCATCTCTCTCAGACTTCACTTTAAAACTAGTCAGTCTTCTTTTTCGTTTTCTTAGCGTGCGGCCGTTTCAATTTCTGTGGCCTGATTGCAAGAGTGTTATTTTTGTGCCTTTTAGTCTGGTCCCCTTTGGAGCCGTAAGTTATTGATTGTTTTTATTTTCTTGTGTGGACTCTGAGGCGACCTCGTTGGTCAACCTAAATTTATTTGGGGTGTGCTACCGTGTTTTATTTCCTTTTAATTGGTAAATAATATTGCTGTTTATTCTAGAAAAGGGTTTAATATGTCTTGTTCTATATTTTGGTCAGCCGCGACGGCTTAGGGAAATCTTTTTGAGGCAATAATATTAAAAGGGTTTATACCTTTTTGGGGTTGAATCTGTGCGCTTAATTTGTCCTGTATTTGTGTCTAAATTTTTATTGTGTCCTGTTTAAACTTAATTTCTTCTTAGAATTTATATTTGCCTAAATTGTCTCTGTCCTGTAACTTTTATTGATGAATGTTCTTTTGTCGAAATTCTACATACTGGTCTGTGTAATTTTCGGGAGTTGCTCCCTTTGCCGGTTTCTTTATTAAATGCGGTCTCAGTAGCTGAGCCGTTAGGGTGTTCTTAGTTAGGATTTCTTTGGAATTATATATTCGGTAGGTAGGGTTCTGAGTTATTCCAGTCTTAGGTAGGTTAATTATTCACTGAGCGTGTATTTAATTTATCCAAAGTTCTTTCTGTAGTTGAGTAGTTAGGCAGTCGTTCGTCCCTTCAATGAGCTTTGTTTAGTACTTAGTTAGGCTTGTTTAATTCTTGGCGAGATCCTGCCCAGGTCGACTGGAACATAAGTCTCCTCCAGGTTCGTCGTTTCCATACGCGCACAGTTTCCACCCGTAAAGTTTGGTTGTCCATACCCTTCCAATTTTACATTAGGCTGCCAGTCCTCGACCTTTTTCTTTTCCCTAGTTGGCCCCGTTTATTTTTGTATTCTTGACTTGTTCTTTCTGTCACAGTAGTGTTGTCATTTGTTTTTCTTTTCGTCTCTTGGATCTGATCTCCTAGTGCTTCTGTCGTATCTCTTAATTTAGTCGTTCTTTTAAGTGTTTTGTTTTAACTCAAGTTTCTATTTTAAATAATTGTACGTGTCTAATTGTTGACTTTACCTTTTGCGTAATTTTTCTTTGAACTTCATATAAATGTCTGTCCAACATTCACCAGCGAAAACGACTAAGGCTTCGACCAAGCCGGCCGATACGGCCTCTTCAAGCAATGCTATGGATAATGGACCCGTGATTCCGGACGGCTTTGGGCGGTTATTTCCTCAACCGGCCCTGAGCAAGCACTCCTCTACTCAGTCCTCGACAAGCCAAGCATCTGCTGGCCCTGTTTCTACGAGCGCTACGCTTAGTAGACCGTTTCTGCGATCGGATTCGGCCAAAAATAAAGCCTCCAGAAAGGAGGAACTGCAGGAAGAACTTACGGATCAGGGTCACGATGACCAACAAGAGGATGAGGCCTCACAGAAAACCGATGAATTCCTGTCACCTACCGATCAGGGGAAATTCATCGAAGACGAATGGGACGAGCAAGCGAGTGTTCGTGAGCAATTGGAGTTCCTGCGCCTCAAGTTGGCCCGGATTGATTCCACTCTCCGGAACAGAGAAACCAGCAAGGAGCCACTAGCAGAACCTGTACCAGGTATATCTGATGTTTCGGATCTACGAGCTTTTATTAGCCAACTTGAACTGAATTTGTTTCGACAACGACCTAGATTAGGATCGGATAGCTCTCTTGTACGTAGACAAACTGGAGCTATGCCATTTCCTCCGCTTACTCGCTCTAGGCCGCAACGGCAATAGGGGGGCGGACCTCCGCGAAAATCGGGGCTAGCAGGCCCTAGTGATCCAGTGGTTTCAGGCCCCACGTTTCCGCTCTACAGCTCACGTTGACCTTACACGGTCAAAACGCCCGAAACGGGCCAACAGTAGTCAACGGCCGGACGGTGGTGATCCTGAACCAGAACCAGATAGGAAACCGAAAGTGAGCGGCCAATGGATGCGTGGGTGGTTCCGTTACGGGACCAGCCCACTATGCCTGCCCGGCACCAGTCCCAGGCGCCGGACACTGCTGGCCTCTTTCGAGTGCGAGGCTTGACCGAACAGGAGTATAGTGTGATCAGAGGCCTGCTTACAGCATGGATAGCAGAAATTCCACGAGAAACCTGGGAGGCACTCGAACAGAATTTTCCTCGAGTCTGCATTGAGCTATTGCGTATGTGGCCCCACCCAAGCGTGGATCCGGATGCAGGGGCTCCACCGTTTCAAATGGGGCAGTCTCAGCCGGTTCGGCAGTCGAGTCCAGAGCCAGTCCGTAGCCGCAGAGGGAGCCACCAGAGAGTGCCGCCACTTGTGGACTTGGATTCATCTTATGATCAGGTGAGAGCATCGCCGGGGGCGCAACCCCGTCGGCGTCGAGAGGATAGGCGGCGGTCTAGAACCCCATCACGGGGCTATCCGTCTCCATCACCCGTGCGTCGAACGCCTAGCCCGAGACACTACTCCCGTGACCGGGATTATCCTACCTCTCGACGAGAGCGGTCGCAACGACCACGTCCGTCCGAGCAGCGAGAACCATCTTCATCCGAAAGCTTTAAATACCTGGGTGAATATCTGAAAGGCTTTAAGGGGGTTAAACCCTTTCAAGGTTCGCAGAGCGGCATCAAGTTTACTAGCTGGTTGGCGAATTTCGAAACCACGGTAAAGGTTCACGATGTCCCTGCAGGTATGAAGTATAGAATTTTGTGGACCTTACTTGATGATAAGGTCAAAGAGTCTACGACTCCCTGCCCACCTGACACCTTCGAGGACCTAGTGACTAGGATCCGGCAGCTGTATGATCCTTTGCCCGTTACTACGGAACAGTACGCAGAGCAATTCTACAGCCGAATGCAGGAGCCCCAAGAAAAGCCACACTATTATATGGCGGCGCTGCGCTTGCTAGCGGTGCAAGCATTTCCCTTCGAACCCGGCTTTGATCGAGAAAAGAAGGTGGTTGCCCAGTTTAAAAGAGGCCTGAAATCGGACTTGCGATCTCGCATGGCGGCTCCACTGGCCGATATTCAATTCTGGCCCCACGTGCGGGAGAACGATCTGATAACTCGGGCTCTACATATTGTGGAGTCAGTATAGGTAGAATTGGACAAAGAACAGGCTGTTATGGTCTTTAGTGCCCAAAGCCAGGGCGCTCAATGCTATAATGCTATGCAGGGGAGACCCCAACAGAATCAGCAGCGGCCACAACAACCGAACCAGAATCAGAACCAGAATCGCAACCAGGGTTATCAACGTAATGATGAAAGGCCACCCACCACCACGCCAGCCTATGGGCAGGTGTTGGTACTGCGGACTGGTCGGCCATAGGCAACAACAGTGCCCAGATATTCTGCACTACCTGAATCAGAATGATCAGGGTCAGCACCAAGCAAGGGGTAATACCCATACACAGTACCGGAACAGAGGCCAGGAGGGTGACCCCCCTACCCGGAGTCGCTATGACCAGAACCAGCGGAACCAAGGGCAAAGGAATCAGGACCAGCGTAACCAGCAGGAGCCGCAACGGCAGCAAGGCCAGCAGGATCAAAGTAATCAACGACAACAACCGATTAGCAGGGGTTATGTAGGCCCACGTCGGTATGAAGGTTTCCCGGAACAGGGAAACGAGAATGCGGGGCGCGGGCAGTAGACCTGGACCCGTGTCCCGCACCGACAAAGCCATCTGGTGAAATGGTCTGTGCGGTCCAAGTCATTTTAACTGTGTTCCGTATTTAGTCAAGTTTAGTTTAACTTTGTATTTTTATATTTCTTCTGACTTATGTGCTGAGACCCATTTACCAAAATTCAGTCAAAAATTTTCACTGTTGGGTAAATTTCTTCCTTCTTTTTGGTTTATGTGTCCCTCGCAGGAGCTCGGGCGGTAAGCCCTGGGGAGATGTAATAGGGAGACGTTGCGTCTGTCCCTTTGAGTGTATAATTGAGTGTATGATTTTAGTGAGTTTATTTTAATGTGAAATGTTAGTGAAAATGATAACTTTAGTGTGAAATGTGTCCTTTGTAAAATTGTGTGAGTTTGTATTGAAATGAGTTTGAAATTTGACATTGGTTATGTTAAAAAGCGCTAGGTTTTATTCAGCCCACTTAGCGACTAGGTGGCGCAGCTTGTCTAGTTTTCTGGAAGCGCATAGACGGGTCTGCAAGAGGGTCTCAAATCTAGCCAATCAAAATTCACTAGGCATCTCTCTCAGACTTCACTTTAAAACTAGTCAGTCTTCTTTTTCGTTTTCTTAGCGTGCGGCCGTTTCAATTTCTGTGGCCTGATTGCAAGAGTGTTATTTTTGTGCCTTTTAGTCTGGTCCCCTTTGGAGCCGTAAGTTATTGATTGTTTTTATTTTCTTGTGTGGACTCTGAGGCGACCTCGTGGGTCAACCTAAATTTATTTGGGGTGTGCTACCGTGTTTTATTTCCTTTTAATTGGTAAATAATATTGCTGTTTATTCTAGAAAAGGGTTTAATATGTCTTGTTCTACATTTTGGTCAGCCGCGACGGCTTAGGGAAATCTTTTTGAGGCAATAATATTAAAAGGGTTTATACCTTTTTGGGGTTGAATCTGTGCGCTTAATTTGTCCTGTATTTGTGTCTAAATTTTTATTGTGTCCTGTTTAAACTTAATTTCTTCTTAGAATTTATATTTGCCTAAATTGTCTCTGTCCTGTAACTTTTACTGATGAATGTTCTTTTGTCGAAATTCTACATACTGGTCTGTGTAATTTTCGGGAGTTGCTCCCTTTGCCCGTTTCTTTATTAAATGCGGTCTCAGTAGTTGAGCCGTTAGGGTGTTCTTAGTTAGGATTTCTTTAGAATTATATATTCGGTAGGTAGGGTTCTGAGTTATTCCAGTCTTAGGTAGGTTAATTATTCACTGAGCGTGTATTTAATTTATCCAAAGTTCTTTCTGTAGTTGAGTAGTTAGGCAGTCGTTCGTCCCTTCAATGAGCTTTATTTAGTACTTAGTTAGGCTTGTTTAATTCTTGGCGAGATCCTGCCCAGGTCGACTGGAACATAAGTCTCCTCCAGGTTCGTTGCTTCCATACGCGCACAGTTTCCACCCGTAAAGTTTGGTTGTCCATACCCTTCCAACTTTACACAAGCTTGACGGGGCCCAATTCATGTACGAGGTCCAAGCTTATGTGTTTACCCATCTGTGTAGGCACAAACAAGTCCCACAAAATATACAAGCACGAGCTCGATTCCCCCGTTTAGACCCCGTACATGTATAAGTGCGGGGTCTGAATAATGGGTGGGGGGGTCAGCCGATATCGTGCAGGAGATGTAGCAGGGCTATAATACATACCGTATGACGCTTGTCATACTCTTCTTATGTATTATGTACTCTTACTTAAACTAGTGTTGGGATTGGCCGAAAATTTCCATGGTTGGCTTGGCTTGGCTTGGCCTGAGTGTGAAGTTGGCCGGCCAATTGGCCGTTGGCCAATGGCCAACGGCCAACTGGTTGGTCGTTGGCCGCTCGTTGGCCGTTGGCTGTTTCTTGGCCGTAAGCTATTGGCCGTTCTTTAGCTATTTGTCAACGTTGTCGAGCTGGAATTTACTATTTTTATTCGTCTACCGTGCTTAAATAGGCGTCAACTTAATTCAACTTTATTTCAATAGTACAATTTACAATTTACAATATTAGTAAAATAGTTTTTCCAAGCATTTAACTCCAACCCGCGATAACTCTGTTTTAATTTTGCTGGAGGGCCGTAATAAAGTGATGAGACGTTCACCTCCAGACAAATTTAAAAACTACGTTGTTAGCACACTTAAAATTTGCATGCAATTAGCAAATTTAATTGTAGAATAACGCTAATAACGATAAAAATTGTCAACATCTAAGTGAAAATCTGTAGTACTGTATCTAACGTAACGTTTATACAGCAACATCTTTACGATATTATGCAGCAAAATTAAGTTTTTCAACACAGTTAACGCACAAGATCAGTAAATTTGAGCTTGGCCACTGGCCAGCCAACGGCCAACGGCCAGCCAGTTGGCCGTTGGCCATTGGCCGTTGGCCGGCCAACGGCCAATGGCCGGCCAAGCCAACGGGCCGAGATTTTCTCGGCCAACAGCCAATGGCTTGGCCGGCCATTGGCCAGCCATTGGCCGCACCGGCCAATGCACAACACTAACTTAAACCAAGAGTACATAATAATAAGAGTATGCCACTAGGCAAGCTCTATGTTATCAGAGCAAAAACTATGCTCTGCTCGCTAACGGCCCACCCCCCCCCCCCCACAAATTAGACCCTTCACTTCAAAGAATTTTGAGCGCTATGTTTGTGTTCTAAAGCTCAAAGCAGGCACAAAATTCGCGAACGCACTGCTTGTGTTTTTGAGCTTAAGCACATAAACATAGAGCGAGCGAGCGTTCCCCCGTTTCGACTAGGTACTGATTTGCGGGGGGGGTCACTACTCACTAGGGTCTGATTTGCGGGGGGGGGTGGACCGTTAGCGTGCAGAGCATAGTTTTTGCTCATAACATAGAGCTTGCCTAGTGGCATACTCTTGTACTCTTGCTTAACCAATAATTGCTGTCAAGAGCACATAATTGAATAAGAGTATGAAACTCTTACACTTGAGGCATGGTCGGTTCTTTAACTCCAGTCGAGACTTCCCCAAAACTTTTGGGGGGCCAACCTTGAACTAAATACATGCTTTCATACAAACGCATGTTTGCATCAATTTGTTTGATTCACTAATTAGTTCAAGGCGTGCGGTAGATAATTTATCACATATTTTGATTAATTAACTATATTTTTCATTAAGTTAATGTAATAAAAACAAATTATATAACTTTGCAGCTTTTTTTCTCTCTCCAACGATATAAAAATTGTTGCAGACTACTTTTCTACGAATTTTTGTATTATACAACAATTTTATATCACTGGAAAGAGAAGAAAAAATGCTACCAAGTTGTATTTATAATTAGTAACACTAGCTTAACTAAAGTTATAATGAATTAATAAAAATAACTAATAAATTACCTACCACAAGCCTTGAACTAATTAGCAAATCAGCGTACAGATACGCGTTTGTTTGAAAACATGTATTTAGATCAAGCTGGGATCCTCCTGAACCCTGAAAGTTTTGGGGCGGTGGTCGAAGCTTAAGTTTAAGCCGGCGCTCAGGGAACGTTGAATCGAAAACCACTAAACAACGACAGTCTTTGCGCTGGAGCAAATACATATGTACTACCAGTTCCAAACTTGTCTGCTGCCTGTCTGGCGGAGTCAGTCGCCATGTCAACTTTCTCCTTGTAAACATGTTGGATTTCATATTGCCCAACACAACACGAAATTTTTGATCCTAACAATCTGGCTGATCCCTGATCACCTTTCCAGGCCCAAATGGCCGGCAAAAACCAACCACAATTTTTTCAGCTACATCTTTCAGCCAGATTTAGCTTCAGTTTCAGATTTCATATTTTATTTTTATTTAGTTATATAATAATAATAATAATAATAATAATAATAATAATAATAATAATAATAATAATGTCGATAGTACATGCGTGGTAGACTTGTTTGCATATTTATTTTATTTCAGGTTTTCGCGTTTTTTGCTTTTCGTTTAGTTCATTTATTTTTATATTTCATTTTTTAGTTTTTCTTTATTTTGGTGAAATTTTAGTTGAAACAACAGTTACTGAGTGTCACAAATTATGACCTATCAAATCAATCATACAACAAAAAATTGGAAAGTTTTTAATTTGGTCTAGCAACTTGAATAGCCTCATTTCTATTCTCGCGCCTAAAAGTAAAATTTCGAAATTTGTTCAGTCTGAAAGAATGGAACAATTTTTACTTTGTTTTCTTCTTCTTCTTTACATTTCAGAAACCTTGTAGAAAATCATTTTGTAGTTCATCTATCAAATACCTTTTTTAAATATTTAGTCTGCAAAGATTATCAACTTTTAACAATTCTTGAACCAATAAATTTAAACAAATATGTATGTAATCCATCATGATTTACACGAATAAACAACTAAAGATATTTCCTTCTGCAAAGAAGACGTAAAAAATTGCAAAAAGACAGAAAGTCTAGCGGTTGGATTTGATTGTTATGATTTCAACAGTGAATTGCAAACAACCTAAATTTGCTAAAAACTAACGTGAACAAAGCAATACTAAAATATAGCATAATCTATCACTACTTTTGTTATGCCTTGCCTATTGTATAAATGTATATCTAGCTAGACTCTACTTGAGCTTCAAAGTGATAAAAATGGTCAAAAACAAAATGATCAAAAATTGAAATTTCGCACAAATATGGCAAATATGGTACTCTAAAGCCGATTTTACACGATGGGGATTTTTATGGGGATTCCCCTGGGGAATCCCCGGGGGTCACAACATTCGAAGGTGATTCTTCCGTATACGCACACTTTGACATTAAACTAAAGTGCACTCAATGCATCTACTTCCGTAGACGCACACTAGAATTTAGGGAGAAATCTTTCTGGACTTTCGCTGAATCAGAAAGGCATCTACTTCCGTAGACGCACACCACATCATTGATAATCCTATTTAACTCTGAATTTTCAAGTTTTACTTACGTGTAGTTTTATATACACAAAATAATGTCATCATGATATAAAATGCCATTGTTTATAAACACTAAAATATCAGATATAAGATAAAATTATCATATCAATTATAAGTATAAGTTGTAAAATTGTAATAAAATTTTAAAATATTAAGTAGCTTTTATAAATGAAAATTAGTGTATACACCGAATATAAATTTTTGAAAAATAAGAGGAACTGTTATTAGGGACGAGAAAATTAATTTATAAAACTATAATGTCAAATCTCATTCTTTAAAAAATTAAAATACCATTTATATGACATCATGACTATTTTAAAAAACTGGAATTATTTTTCCTCCCCCCGTGAGAGTTCCTCTTCTTTTTTAAAGTTTAGGCTTCCTAATAATTCAGCTTTTAAAATAATTGATATTTTATCAGCTTTTAAAATAATTGATATTTTATAATTTTATAACAATTTTATAATTTATATTTATAATTGATAATTTGATGGTTTTATCTTATAACTGATATTTTAGTGTTTTTATAAACAATGGCATTTTATATCATGATGATATTATTTTGTGTATGTAAAACTTGAAAATTCAGAGTTAAATAGGATTATCAATGATGTGGCGTGCGTCTACGGAAGTAGATGCCTTTCTGATTCAGCGAAAGTCCAGAAAGATTTCTCCCTAAATTCTAGTGTGCGTCTACGGAAGTAGATGCATTGAGTGCACTTTAGTTTAATGTCAAAGTGTGCGTATACGGAAGAATCACCTTCGAATGTTGTGACCCCGGGGGATTCCCCAGGGGAATCCCCATAAAAATCCCCATCGTGTGAAATCGGCTTTAGAGTACCATATTGGCCATATTTGTGCGAAATTTCAATTTTTGATCATTTTGTTTTTGACCATTTTTATCACTTTGAAGCTCAAGTAGAGTCTAGCTAGATATACATTTATACAATAGGCATAACAAAAGTAGTGATAGATTATGCTATATTTTAGTATTGCTTTGTTCAAGTTAGTTTTTAGCAAATTTAGGTCGTTTGCAATTCACTGTTGAAATCATAACAGTCAAATCCAACCGCTAGACTTTCTGTCTTTTTGCAATTTTTTACGTCTTCTTTGCAGAAGGAAATATCTTTATTTGTGTAAATCATGATGGATTACATACATATTTGTTTAAATTTATTGGTTCAAGAATTGTTAAAAGTTGATAATCTTTGCAGACTAAATATTTAAAAAAGGTATTTGATAGATGAACTACAAAATGATTTTCTACAAGGTTTCTGAAATGTAAAGAAGAAGAAGAAAACAAAGTAAAAATTGTTCCATTCTTTCAGACTGAACAAATTTCGAAATTTTACTTTTAGGCGCGAGAATAGAAATGAGGCTATTCAAGTTGCTAGACCAAATTAAAAACTTTCCAATTTTTTGTTGTATGATTGATTTGATAGGTCATAATTTGTGACACTCAGTAACTGTTGTTTCAACTAAAATTTCACCAAAATAAAGAAAAACTAAAAAATGAAATATAAAAATAAATGAACTAAACGAAAAGCAAAAAACGCGAAAACCTGAAATAAAATAAATATGCAAACAAGTCTACCACGCATGTACTATTGACATTATTATTATTATTATTATTATTATTATTATTATTATTATTATTATTATTATTATTATTATTATTATTATTATATAACTAAATAAAAATAAAATATGAAATCTGAAACTGAAGCTAAATCTGGCTGAAAGATGTAGCTGAAAAAATTGTGGTTGGTTTTTGCCGGCCATTTGGGCCTGGAAAGGTGATCAGGGATCAGCCAGATTGTTAGGATCAAAAATTTCGTGTTGTGTTGGGCAATATGAAATCCAACATGTTTACAAGGAGAAAGTTGACATGGCGACTGACTCCGCCAGACAGGCAGCAGACAAGTTTGGAACTGGTAGTACATATGTATTTGCTCCAGCGCAAAGACTGTCGTTGTTTAGTGGTTTTCGATTCAACGTTCCCTGAGCGCCGGCTTAAACTTAAGCTTCGACCCCCGCCCCAAAACTTTCAGGGTTCAGGAGGATCCCAGCTTGATCTAAATACATGTTTTCAAACAAACGCGTATCTGTACGCTGATTCGCTAATTAGTTCAAGGCTTGTGGTAGGTAATTTATTAGTTATTTTTATTAATTCATTATAACTTTAGTTAGGCTAGTGTTACTAATTATAAATACAACTTGGTAGCATTTTTTCTTCTCTTTCCAGTGATATAAAACTGTTGTATAATACAAAAATTCGTAGGAAAGTAGTCTGCAACAATTTTTATATCGTTGGAGAGAGAAAAAAAGCTGCAAAGTTATATAATTTGTTTTTATTACATTAACTTAATGAAAAATATAGTTAATTAATCAAAATATGTGATAAATTATCTACCGCACGCCTTGAACTAATTAGTGAATCAAACAAATTGATGCAAACATGCGTTTGTATGAAAGCATGTATTTAGTTCAAGGTTGGCCCCCCAAAAGTTTTGGGGAAGTCTCGACTGGAGTTAAAGAACCGACCATGCCTCAAGTGTAAGAGTTTCATACTCTTATTCAATTATGTGCTCTTGACAGCAATTATTGGTTTAAGCAAGAGTACAAGAGTATGCCACTAGGCAAGCTCTATGTTATGAGCAAAAACTATGCTCTGCACGCTAACGGCCCACCCCCCCGCAAATCAGACCCTAGTGACCCCCCCCCGCAAATCAGTACCTAGTCGAAACGGGGTACGCTCGCTCGCTCTATGTTTATGTGCTTAAGCTCAAAAACACAAGCAGTGCGTTCGCGAATTTTGTGCCTGCTGTGAGCTTTAGAACACAAACATAGCGCTCAAAATTCTTTGAAGTGAAGGGTCTAATTTGTGGGGGGGGGGGGGTGGGCCGTTAGCGAGCAGAGCATAGTTTTTGCTCTGATAACATAGAACATATACATATACGGAACATATATAGAACATATACGGAAGAATACTAATTAATTAATACTGCATTCATTTTCTTTGTTAGGTACACTATTCTAATTTCAGTTAAATACACTTAAAACTACATTGGCAATAAAGTCAGCTGATTTTGCTGCTCTCTGATTGGTTGTTTCATGGGGATCCCCACAGAAAATTGCGCGGCGAGCAATCCGTGTCCATGGAGATTTTCATGGGGATCCCCATGAAAATCCCCATAGAAATCCCCATGGGGCTTCCCCGTGGGGACAGGTGGGGTCCCCATGGGGATCCTATGGGGAAATCCCCTGGGGAATCCCCACTAAAATCCCCATCGTGTGAAATCGGCTTAATGGAAGCGCTCGATGTGGAGAACACGAATGCGTATACATTGGACCATCTAAATACCTTTTGTCGGAGACATCGTATATATAAACGGAAAAAGCAGCGGTAACCACTGCAGAGATGAAACCGGGTCACTATTTGCTGACCCGGTGACCCGGTGACCCGATCGACCCCTGACCCGGTGACCCGGTGACCCGGTATTTTTGAAAATTCAGGTTTAAGCTTGGAAAAATTATAAATACTTATTTTGGGGTGCGTTGACTGTTTTTTGATTCTTTTGGACATTTTTGGCGTCTAAAATAAGAAGTCGTGAAAGAATTTTGCTTTCCTTAAGGTAACATTGGAAAGTAAATATTGTTAATAAGCCGGAAAAAATCAAAACTGATTTGCACGACTTCTCACGCAATGTGAAGTAAACTACATAACTGTTTGAATCAAACAAATTGGAACAAAATACTTTACCAAAGCCATCACATCATCTAATTTTAATCATAGAGCTTAACGTAAGCACCTTTGTGTTTTATTATTATATTAGTAGTATATGGTGCACATTTCGGGCCCCGCTCTCGGGAGCAACTGACCTTTGACCCGCCCTACTGCCAGTTCTATCGTCCTGCCATCGGTCACGAAACATACCCCTAGTAGTTACTCCTAGTTCTTCCTGGTTGTTCCCCCAGTTTATATCCTAGTTCTACACCCAGTTCCTGCCCTTGCCGACCACACACCTTCACAGCACCCAGTTTATACTCCTAGTTCTGACACCCAGTTCTACATCCAGTTATTACCCTTACCAACCAAACACCAGTCAAACACCCTGTTTATACACCTAGTTCTCCCGGATGCCACACCCAGTTCCTACTTCACCCGTCTTTCTACGCCGTCCCTCTGCGTTCTTCCCCCGGGGCTTGGGACCCGGCGTCGGCCCATTACCGGACACCTACCTACGTACCTACCTACACTACTAGTCCGGCCCTAATGTTTTTGGTATTTTCATTATTTTTTCTTATTATCATTTTTGGTATTATCACACAGTATATACAGGTAGTCCTAAAGAGGACTGTTGGGATAAAACAAATACTAAACATATAGGTTATCTGTCCAAAGGCACTGTAGTTACTCCATCTGCTAGCACTTTCCTTTTAGGGTAGAGGTAGGGAAGGGCGTCTTTAGTTTGGAAGTATTTTACCATGTCCCCATCTACAATTCTGAGTCCCCTATTTTCTCCTGATTTTGTATTTCCTGTTTCTAGGACATCTTTGAAATCTTCCGGGGTGTAGCTATTTAGGGCTTTGCTTACTCCTTTGTGGGAGACTTTATTCGTCTTTCCCCATGCTAGGTAAGTTTTACTACAGAGGGCTATTATACCGTCTCCTGTCCATTCTTCCTTGAACAGTCCAGGTATTCGTTTTTGGCTGGGGTCTAGGACAAAGAAATCTTTAAGGGCCTTATCCCACTTTTTCCCATTTATAACCGGGACGCAATCATTTAGGTTTTTGGAAGAGCAGGCAAAATAGAGGGAGTCCGTGTCCATTTGACAAAGCTGGAAGGTTTCTGGCCACAAATTGGGTTTCAGGCAGTCGTAGTAGAACTGAAGCATCCTAAGTTTGGCGTATTGATAGACAAAGAAGCCCACTAACTCTGGAAGTCGGTAAACAATTTTGGATTTTGCAGATTGAACCTCATAAACCCCATTTCCAAGATCATCTAATCTTCTAAATCTCCACCCGTTTACTTCTCTGCTGGCAGCTGATCGTTGGCAAAATTTGACATCCAAATGTTTTTCCAAGTTTGTAATAGTTCGACCATAGTAAGAATTTCCTAGAAGTTTGAACATTTCACCCTTCAGTGCCAAATCGGGATCGGAATCGGCTGCAGATCGATGGTAAGTTACTTCATCCCCCAGTTCTTTGAAGCAAGTCTTAGGTTTGAATTCAATAGCTTGGTGGATTTTCGTAATTTTGAGTCCGTGTTTGAGATACCACTTAATCAGGGGAGTAGCTAGGAGAATTTTCGTTCCAAAGTAACTGCCAATTAGGCCTCTTCTAGGTTGGTTCATTAGGTCGTTGAATTCGCAGAACTCCCTCATATGGTCCCCGATGTCTTCCCTAGAAATTTCCACGTTTTTGAAAATAGGGGTCATCTCAGCGAAATGTTCTTTTTTATCTTCGGGTACCTCGATGTCTATCTCTGCAAGTCCAAAAAATCTGTTAGCTTGAATTTGGGTGACTAGTTGTGCGAAAGTTAAAATAGATCGTTTCTTTGGAAGGTTGAAGTGCTCATCCATGAACTGCTGCATATCTGGGGAATCTTTCAGTTCTTTATCAAATTCGCATTCCCACTTTTCCAGAAGATCGAAACCCCCATCTTTAATTGCCTGGGAGACTCTTTCAGTTCTTTCCCGTCTTTTAGTCCGATCCTCAGGGTCCTGGTTCCTATCCAGTTCACAGCCATGTCCGTGGAAGTAGCAACCGTGAAACTGGAGGACGAGATTCTTTTCCTGAACCCACCCATCAACTTTGGATTTTCCTACTCTCTTTTGTCCCCCGTTGTAACCGTGCTCAACTCGAACTCCCAGTACCTTTGCCATATATTCTAGCCACATTGCTTCTTTCCTGCCTCTTTGTAGCCACCTTTTGAATTTCCCATCTTCTGTGGGTTTCCATTCGGCGTACATTCCAGTAGGCATTTCCTGCATTGTGCACCAGAGATACAGGGCATTGGCGTCGAAACCAAAAATTTGAGCAACTTTCAAACCATTTGTAATTTCAGTAACTCCAGCTTCGTGGTATCTGTGAAACACCAAGCTAGGACCCCCAACTATGTTATCTTTTACTAATTTGTGCCAGTTTTGGGTGTACCTGTTCCAGAGAGGGAGAATTGTATGTTTCGGAATTTTATTCATCATGTGTTTGTATGCAAGACCAGGTAGAGAGATAGCCCCACTTTTAAACATGTCGATTCCCATAGTTTTCCAAAAGTCAACCATCTTTTCAGCTGCTTGTAGAAATGGGCCAACATCCAGATTATTGTACCAAATTAGGAGTTCTCTAATAGTTTTCATTTTATACTTCCTCCAGGCTGCCACGAATGCTACGTGGTCTTCGTCTGAAATTTCCTCTTGTTTCAAAGTGGAGTAGAACAAGTCTCGGTGAGGGAATCCCTGTTCTAAAAACTCGAGGGAAGTGAAGGCTTCGTAAGGGAACGCGCCCTTTTGTTCAGGAATTTTGAAACTTTTCAGCCACTTTTTGTAGGAAGTACCAGCTGCTAGATAATTTGTAATGTCTAGGAAGTACAATTTGGGGGTACAGAGAGCCATGTAGTTGTTATTCTTTTTCACCGTGTATCCGGCTTCCTGTCCACTAAGTAGCAAGTTGGTAATCAAACAAGACTTTATAAGGTTCATATCAAATTTCCCAGAGTTAAATCCTAGAGTTGGAACAGCTTTAAGCCATTCCTCAAATTCAGCAAGAAGTTTCTCGTGTTCTGCTAGACCTGAAAGGGTGGGCTCGTAGATTTCCCTAAGAAGTTCGTAGGCCTTGTCGGCTATTTCTTCCATGTAATCTTTCATTCGAACTACCAGATTGTAGGGATCTCCAGTAGTTATTAGGCAGTTTGGATTCTCATAACCGGGTACATTAGAGGCTACAGAAACGGATGCTGGGATTAATTCCTGTTCGTAAATCAATTTTGGACCGCTTTTCTTAGAAGTTTTCTTGAACATGCACTCAAAATCGTAGGCTATTCTAAACGGGTAGTACCATTCAGGCACGGGGATTCCCAGATCACTAATTTTCTGCAGTATCGTTTTCATAGGCCCAACTCCTCCACCAGGAAAAATATGCTTGATACCCACCTCGCAGCTTTTGGAGTGTCTCATGAAATCGTTGTGATGATGAAACAATTTCTCGCAGTTCGAACACTTCCAGGTAACGGTGAACTTATTAAGATTATTGATAAAGCAGAAGTGGTTTTCGTAGATATTAATAGCCATTTTCCTGGATTTCTTTCCCAGGGGTCTTCGAATTAGTTTGGCTGCAATTTCTGTAATTTCTTGATCTCTTTCGTGGTTTTGAATTAAAAGTTCATTCAGATCTTCTGGTTCTTCCCCGGCTTCCTCAACAGTAGGTCCTAGTTCGTAAACTGTAATACCAACATCAAACTTTTCCTCCAGTTCATCCAAATCTTCTAGATGTACCCCGTGAAACTCTTCCCCAGGTCGAACCCACTGAGCAATCAGTTCGTTTGTCTTTTCTTCCAATGCATTCAGTTTCGATCCAAAGGCAAGGGCTAGACATCTAAAGAAACATTTTTCATCCAGATATGGTCTTCCAGTATGTTTATTATTTACAAGAGCATTTAAACCCCGGTTGTTTTTCACGTAGTTAGGAAGATACCTAGCTTCACCGACTGCATAGGAAATCAGCTTGTTTATGTAGAAGCAGACATTTGTAATTTCCAGAACTGTCCACTTCGTATTGGGGCGCTGTTGTCTAATCCATTCTAGGATGTCCCCTTTGTCTAACTCGTAGTAAATTTTTCCTAGATCTCCTTCATTCGAGATGTGAATTGGTTCTTCGAAATACCGGCTGTTTCCAGAAGGGTAGTAGAATCTAAGTTCCCCGTCTTCTATATTTCTAAGTACAAAACCGAAAGATAGATTAAATTTGAACTGCCACCTTTGAAGTTTGAAAATAATTTTGATCAACTGCTTGATTTTGGAGGGATCAGAAACCCTGAAGTTGTATCGATTTTGAATACCTGGGGAGACAAAGTAGCGTGTTCTAATTCTGCTCCAATTTTCCCTGTAGATTTGGGCTACGTCCTCTGGAAAGTCCTTTACAATACTCCTAGTCAATTTGGGGGCGTCTTCAGTTGGGAGATTTGAGAAATGGGTTTGTCTAAGAGTTCTGGGATCCTGAATTTTTGGGGCTTCCCGGTGAGTCCTAAGATGTCCCTGGTAACCCTTGTAGGTCCTGTATTTGAACCCACATTTTCTGCATTCATAGGAAGGAGGAGCGACTGCAGGATGAAACTTTGTAATATGCCTGGTCATGTTATTCTTCCTGGTGAAGGTTTTTTCACAATGTGGGCACTGGAAGATGGGGTTGGTAGAATGGGATGCCTTGTGCTTTTTGAGCTCGGCCAAGCTGGGGAATGATTCCTCGCATGTTGGACAACTAAGGGTCGCTGATTGGACTGGAGGATTTTGGGGGAGGGTTTGGGCGTAGGTCCAGAATTCATCTGAACCAATAGCTTCCTTGCCGTCCCACTCAGTTTTAATTAGGGAAACAGCTTGATCTCGTAGGGCCTGGGTAACAGCAGGATTGCCCTTCCAGAAACCGGTAGCAATAGCGGCGTTAAACTGCGAAATTCCAGACATGATCAAAAAGAAATAGATGCACTTTAGATATGAAGTTTTAGAAATCGCTTTTATTAACTTTCAAGATAATTTGCGCTTTTATGAACTTTCTCGCTTTTATGTCCTTTAATAACTGCTTGTCGAGAGAGCACTTTTGGAACCGACCGTTCGCGACGACAGATCAAGTCAGACTGACGCGATATCGAAATTTTCACCCTTTATATACTTTTTCTAATCCGACTGCTAGTACCTTCAGTATACTTCTAGTACTTCCAGAAACTGCTAGATTACACTTCGAGTATTTTGCTAGTATTTCAATAATCTCCTAGTATAAACTGCTTGTATTTCCTCCAAATAGAACTTTACAAGAGATGTAACAGAGTAAGAGAGAGAGAGAGCACTTTTGGAACCGACCGTTCGCGACGACAGATCAAGTCAGACTGACGCGATATCGAAATTTTCACCCTTTATATAGTTTTTTAAACCCTACCTCCAGTACTTCTAGCACACTACTAGTACGCCCACACATACTACCAGTCATACACCCAGTCATACTACTAGTTTCTTTCATGTATCCTGTACGCCCACACAAACACCCAGTCATACTACCAGTCATACACCCAGTCATACTACTAGTTTCTGTCATACGTCTTGTACGCCCACACAAACACCCAGTCATACACCTAGTACTTCCAGTTCTCTTCACAAAACGTCTGCGTCACTCCCAGTCGTCCTAATCTTTGTGCATCCTTCCAACCAATGGCACATATAAACAGGTCCCGCTCACTTACAGTTACTATTACATATACAACGAACTAGCGAATGGATACTAAAATTGTTGTCTGCATTGCCTTAGCTTTAACTGTCAGTGTTTCCTTGAATATTTGGCTTCTGACGAGAAGTTGCGAAGAACCGCTTAACATAGACTACCAAACAGACGGAACGATACTCATTTCAAAGCAAGGCCAACAGGTTCACTACACACCCCGTCAGTTTAATGCAATTCTCGACCTATACTACGACTGCTCTATTGGAACATGTGTGATGGCTACTGCTGAGCATTGTCCTTTCATTGCAGAGGTGTACAACTTCCAGATTTGCCTCGACATTAATAAAAACATAGAAAGCGCTTACCTCGGACCTATCTACCTTACTAAAACCGATCTCGATGACTTGTATTCCTTGTAACTTTCTCTACTTCAAGCACCCCTTTACCTGCATGGTCTCTGCCCCGACTAAAGCAGGGAAGACAACATTCGTGTCAAAACTAGTTGAAAACGCCCACAGATTGATACGACCCCCGCCGAAACGAGTGATTTGGTGTTTTACGGAGTGGCAGTCGGCGTACGAAAAAATAGATGCGGAGTTTGTAGAGGGCTTACCGGACCTGGAGCAACTAAAGGGAAACACGGAACCAATTTTACTAATTCTTGACGATCTAATGGATGAAGTAAAAAAGGATTCTAAACTGGTTCGACTTTTCACTCGAGGATGCCATCACTGGTCTTGCAGCGTCATTCACATCACCCAGGACCTATTTTATGATAAACAACGGACTAACCGGATAAATTGCCAATACATTGTGTTGATGAAAAACCCAGCAGATAAGTTAACAGCAATGAACCTCGCCCGACAAATGTTCCCGACTAACACTACTTACTTTATGGAATCTTTCAATCACGCAACCTCACGTCCCCACGGCTATCTCCTTATTGACCTTGACCAGGAAACTCCAGAGCAGTACCGCCTTAGAACGGATATTTTCGACCGGACCGGAGTCTACCTACCAATAAAAACGGAGAAGAATCAATAAAAACGCTAAATCAATAAAAACGGTACGCGACAATACACGGTCTTCAAGTCAATAAAAACGCGAAATGGCCAAGCGATTTGAAAGCAATCTTCCCTGTCTCATACATCTTTGTAACTGCAAGAAGAAGATCAGAGAAGCTATCATTGAAAATAGTGATCTTGGTCTAATCAAAACAATCCTAGACTGCATTGAGAACGTACTTTCTGGGAACGTGGAACTGTCCGAAGCAGACAAAAGGGCGTTGCGTAAACACGTGAATACACTGCGAGCTCTCCGGGACAAGAAAATAAAACTTAAGGATAAGAAGCAAATTATTGTTCAGAACGGTGGCTTTCTTCCTGCTCTCCTAGGCCCTCTAATTGGAATAGTCAGTGGTATTGCAAGCAGCTTTATAAAATAATGGAGTATTCTATCTTAGTTAAGCCGGAAGAGTTTGATCAACACCAGGAAGTTTTAGAAAAAGATGTCGTGGACAAGCTAAAAAGCAAAGAGTCTGCAGATACCAAACTTAAAAAGTACCAACAGGCCAGTTACAGAAGGCGATTCTTAAAGGAGCAGCCGTACAAACTAGACGTTAGGGCAACTGGACAGCCCGTCGAAGTTCCAGACATTGTCTCCACACTGCCTATAACTCTTCAAAGTAAAGGGAAAAACCTTATTGACTTTGTCCAATCTATTCCTGATTTCAAAGTAAACGAGAAAGGGGAAATAGAATATAAGGGTAAATCCGAGCCTGGTTCTAGAATTTTCGACCTAATCCACGACTTTGTGCGCAACCGTAAAACTGTCTCTCCGGCTAAGGGTTGGGAATTGTTCGCTGAGGCTCTGAGAGAAAGTAACGTCCCCCGGGAATTTATCGGCAATCGACAGCGATGGGAAGCAATAAAAGGCACCCCTTCGATAACAGACACTGTAGAGCGCATTCGAAAGGTAAGGCAGAGACTCCAATTCGGAACGGGAGCAGTCAGAACTAAGCGAAAACCTAAAACAACAGACAACAAACAAGGCGAACCGAAACGTCTAAATTTCAGTAAAGCACTAACAAAACTAAAATGGAAGACCTTTTAAGTAAATTGTACTATGATCCCACCCAACCCTCGGCATTTTCTGGAATAAATAGTTTGGCAGAGAGGGCAGGTATTCCTCAAACACAGGTAAAGGATTGGCTCAGCAAGCAGTATACCTACTCTGTCCACAAACCAATAAAGCGAAAGTATCCCCACCTTAGATATGTATTCCACGATATTGATGAACAATGGCAGATTGACCTGGCAGACATGGCAAACCTAGCTGATCAAAATGACAACTACCACTTTCTACTCACTTGTATAGATGGCTTCAGCAAGTACGCCTGGGTAGAGCCTGTAAGAAGCAAGTCAGGGGCGGATATTACTGCGGCATTTGAGAATATTCTAGCTCAGGGACGAAAACCCCAGAAGGTATTAAGTGACCGAGGGAAAGAGTTTCAGAATAGAAAGTTTCAAAACATGTTAAAGTCAAGGGGCATTCGCTACTACACCTGTAATAACCCCGACATAAAATGCAGCATCGTTGAACGGTTTAACAGAACACTGAAGACAAAAATATGGAAGTACTTTACGCGAACAAGGAACTACAGGTACCTAGACGTTCTTCAGAGTTTCGTAAGCGGCTACAATAACTCAAAACATCGCACAATTAAAATGACACCGAGTGAGGCATCGAAGCGTGAGAATGAGAGGAAAGTGAGGGAGATATTCCTGGGGAAAAGCAACAGACTACGCAAGCACTTCGAGGTAGGCGATATTGTTCGAATAAGTAAGACCAAAGGGAGGTTTGAGAAAGGCTATCTTCCAAATTGGTCAGAAGAGCTTTTTAAGATTAGGTCGGTTCACCCAAGCGGAATGTACGAGCTGGAAGACCTTGCCGAAGAACAAATACAGGGCCTATTCTATCCCGAAGAGTTACAAAAAGTAGATAAGCCAGACTCCTACTGGGTTGAAAAGATAATAAAAACTCGGAAACGGGGTAGGAAGAAGGAATACTTTGTCAAGTGGCTAGGTTATCCAGAGAAGTTTAATAGTTGGATATCTGAAGATGACGGATTTCTATATGTTCCTCCCCAGTAACACGGGGGACTTCGAAACCAACTCGCTAAATGACTACAGGGTTAAGCTCCCTCATAGAATAAAACTACAGGGTGAGTGGGAAGTTGCTCTAGTGGAAATGATGTACCCGGTGACTTGGGGCAATCTTTCTGCAGCTAACTCGGCAGTCTCTTTTAAGTTTCCTGACAAGACCTCAATGGTTAAACTTCTACCTAAACGACACTACGAAACAGTGGACGACTTATGTGACGCAATAAATTTCACCATACTGAATATGGAACACCCAGTTACAGGCGAGAGAGCACCAATTAAATTTAGATTCGACGGATACAGGCACAGAGTAATGTTTTCGATTCCAAATACCTTCCCCAACACCGTTAAGTTAAGCAAAAACCTCTGGATGATGTTAGGCTACTATCCTGATCCCATGCAAAAGGACGGCGATCCCGTAGATGACAAAATAGTTTTCGTTGCACAGTCCGAACCTGATCTTCGACTGGGCTTCTACTCTCTCTTCGTTTACTGCGACCTGGTGGCTCCTCAAGTTATAGGAAACGCCCTGGTCCCTCTCCTTCGGGTCGTCACAACAGAGGGAAGTCATGGGGCTGTGGTAAATAAGGAGTATCACAATCCACATTACGTCCCCGTCCTCCACAAAGACTTCGATATGGTGGAAATCAATATAAACGATGACGCGGGAAGGCCTGTACAATTTGCATTCGGAAAAGTTTACGTCAAGCTTCACTTCAGAAGGCGACGATAATGCGCTGCCAGTACATACCAGAGACTCAAGACACTTGGGAGTTAACCCTACTTCAAACAGGTGGGGCGCTTCCAGCATACGCGGGGCTTCCGTACCAACGAGGAGCGGGGATAGGCAACATATTCCGGGGACTATTTAGAGCCGCACTTCCAATTCTCAAACGGGTAGGTCTATCTGCAGGTAAAAGTCTAGCTAAGAACGCACTAGCCCTAGCGTCAGACGTAACCCAAGGTGAAGACATAAAAGCAGCTGCGAAACGGAGAGGTAAACAGTTTCTTGGTGAGACATTAACGGCTGCTGGCGAGCATATTCAACAAGGAGAAGGCATCGGCCAAAGACCTAGATCTAACAACATAAAAGGAGTACGTGGGCGAGGTAGACCACCGAAACAACAACTAGATATATTCACCTAAGCATGACTAAACAGGTAGATTCACGATCTCTTCCTGGGTTTAAGTCGGAGCTGGACCTTTTCACCGTCCCGCCTACCCAAGTGGCTGTAGAGCACGGGTACTGGGCGGAAATCGGTCCTCAAAACCCGATAACTGACTCAGGCCCTTACCGTTTTACTGTTCCCAAAGATTCGTACATGCTAGACCTAAACAAAAACTACCTCTATCTCAGGGTTAAAGTTGACGGGGATGCAGGGACTCCCATTAACCTTTTCGGCAAAACATTCTTCCAGCGATGTATAGTCAAACTCTCTGACAAGGAAATCTACAATTCGGGTCCCCACTACGCATACCAGGCCTACATTGAAACTATGCTGAATTATTCTCGGAATGCAAAAGAAGGCCATCTACAGGCTGCCGGCTATGAGTTCGACTCCGGTACAAGGGGCACCTGGGTTGCAACAAAATCCGCTGAGTTTATGGCACCGATCCACTGCGATCTATTCAAACAAGAAAAGTACCTCCTAAGCGACTGTCAACTGACCATTGAGCTGCACCGAAACCCAGACGAGTTCTGTCTCAGTTCTCAGGGAAGCAGTAAAGTCAAGGTTGAGGACATGCGCTGGTACGTAAGAAAGGTTAAGTGCCAAGACTCTATGTCCCTAGCCATTGAAAATATTCTCTCCCAGGGAAACACTGCAAAGTACCCCATCCGACGAACAAAGGTGGTAGCTCGACATCTGAGCGCAGGCGTACAAACCATTGTCGAAAACTCCATATTCACCGGCCAACTTCCTAGAAAAGTGATTATTGGGCTAGTCAAGTCTGAGGCGTTTAACGGATCTTTAACAGCTGACCCCCTGACACTGGAGACCATCAACATTACCGAAATTAGTTTAAAATGCGGGGACGAGTACATTCCTAGACAACCCATGAAAATTGACTTCTCAAAACCTCGAGGCTACACCTTCCCGTTTGTTTTTCTTTTCGAAGCTATCGACATGGCTGGGGATGACAAGGGGTGCTACATCAGCTACGCAGACTTCAAAGATGGTAACGCTTTCTTCGCTTTTGACCTCACCCCGGATAACACCGACACCGGCGCCATGCAGTTAATTCGGGAGGGAGACGTCTCTCTTCGGATGGAACTGAGTAAGGCGTTGAGTGCTACGAGCTATCCTCAGGGGGTTGAAATCATTATATACGGGGAATTTGACAACCTTATCTCAATCGATTACAACCGTACACCTTTCTTCGATTACGCCATATGAATACACTAGAAATTGAATACACGTTACGGCCTCTCGTTAAAAGTTTCGTTGGAGTCTTTCCCATTGACCATCTTCCTGAGACACCGCTCGACACATACTGCTTCGTAGCAAACACCGACCCCTGCCAACTTCCTGGACAGCACTGGGTGGCGGTATACGTGGACGATTACGCCGAGTACTTCGATAGCTACGGCCGACCACCACTTAAAGCGTTTGAAACATATTTTGAGGGGCGGTTACAAAAGCATAATCCCATCCGCTTACAAGATTATACTACTTTCGTATGCGGGGAGTATTGCATCTACTTCCTCTACCACCGAGACTGTGGGTTTTCCTTTGAAGATATAATATCTTTTCTTAGGGAGCGGCCTTCTAAAAACGACGAGATTGTGAAAAACTTTGTAGAATCACAGGTAACCAGGTAGCCAATCAGGAACGAGACTCTGCGTAGCGCCAGACCTTCAATAAGGACCAAAAGTCGACACAATTTCCGCACTGAACTGAAAATGTCTGAACTAAAAATTGAAAATATTGTGCTCAGTGGTAAGTTTGATCAACCCATTGGCCTCGGTACAATTCCTGGTGCCAAGTACAATCCTCATAGGTTTAGTGGTGCGTCGTTGAGGTGGGATCCCGTTACATTTGTCATATTCAAAACTGGTACGTTTAATTGTCTGGGTGCTAAAAGACTAGAAGATGCAGATAAGGCTATTCAGGAAGTTGCAGACGAGCTAGGAGTTAAAATTTCAAGCTACAGGGTCGTTAACATGGTGGCTTCCTTTACCTTTGGTCGGAGAGTGGACTTGCCTACTATTCATAAATGGCTAGACAATGCAGCTATTGAACCAGAACTTTTCTCTGGCATAACTTTCACTAGTCTCGGTCTAAAAGTACGGATGTTCCACAATGGGAAAGGCTTCATTGTTAATGGAAGAAGTGAGGAGCAGCTGCGTTCAGCCCATAGAGTTCTCAGGAGGCGTATCCTTCGGCTGGGGTAAAGGACTCATTGTTATCAGCTCTATCTTCCTTACTGCAACCACACTCGCGGTCATCCTCAGCGCACTCATTTCCCCAAATTCTCTATGCCTTGACAAAGCGAGGATCGACGAACTCCGGAAATCCTTCCACCAGAAAGTTAATCTAACCGTACTCGGAACTGAGCCTTGTTGGTACTCTCTCAATATCGACTGGGCAGAAATATGCTTCAGTCATAACTACGACGTTCTAAGCGTCTCTATCCCAACAGTCCTCCTAAGGGCTCCCCAAGGAAAAGGGGTAAAAACCACCTGTATATAATGTATATAGTAGATTAGGGACCAAAAAAATTATAAAACTATAAAACCACAAAAAAATCATAAAAACAAAAGCACAAAAAAAATAAAAAAATTAAAACCATTAATGCGGCCTGGGCGAAAGCTCAGCAGGTTCCCAAGCCCTTCCGGTAAGTCGGTAAAATCGCAGAGGGGTGGAATGAAGCTAAGACATAAATGGGTATAAGTTAATAAAAACATAGAAGACATAAAACGGAATAGAACATAGCGAACGAAAAGACTGAAACATGGAATCAACAATTGTTCCTGCGACTACTCCTCGTTGTAGACTATGCAAGAGGCCCTTGGAAAAAATTGTAAGCAGTTACTTTCACGGAAACATGGAGGCAACATTCCCCCTTATTGGCCCAATATACTTATGCAGATTTTGTTACCAAACACATGGCAGGATAAGGATGCTACTTTGTCACACTAATTTACTGCCAGACGTCCAGGAAATGGAATTCATAACTGACATGCCGGAACACCAAACATTTTGTTTCATAACGCCAACTTCAAATTGTCCAATCTGTCTGCTAGAGTTTGATCAACACCGAGTATGCCGAAAGTTGGGTTGTGGCCACATATTTCATGATTTCTGTATTGTGTCTTGGAATTTGAGAAATTACACCTGTCCTATTTGTCGTTCTGAGGTAGAATTCGTTGAACGGAACAGTATGAAGATCCTTGAAACGGGTGTTTTACTGAGTTAATGAAAACAGGGGAGAAGACGGAAATTCGGGGTCAGCCAGTCAACATCTAGAAGCAACACTGTTCATATAAACGTTCAAAAGCTAGCTACATCGTCGGATTGACCTGTTAGTGAATACTGCGTGTTAACTCTGATTACAAAAATGTACTGGTGGTGCTGGTTCGGACTTAGAGGCTTTGAATTCGAGATATGGAAGAAAAGTAGCAGAGATTTTCTAACATTAGAGGCCACACTTAAGGATGCAGACTCCGCGAATTTTGACACGGTCGACTCTTTTGGATCTCCTGTGCTGGCAGTATTGGATGAAAACGTTTTAGTTGGTTTTTGGGAAACGACCTGGGAAAAGTATCCCGAACTGGAGAGTTTGACACCCGAGGCTACCAATATGCATTTAGAATGGATTGTTGACATTATTAAGGTTAGGACTTCGTGGTGGCGTAGATTGCTGCAATGGGAGTCATCCAGAACCAAGGTTGGAAAATTCATACATGAGAAATCAATAAAAGCAGGAAATCAATAAAAGCAGGAAATCAATAAAAACAGGGAAAGTTATGATCAAATTCCGCGGTAAGCATTTCAACTGTGTATACGCTTTTCTTAAATATTACCGAGAAATCAATAGCACACCTAAAAAACTATACAAAAAACGAGTGATAATTTTAACCGATAAACAGAAAGAGATAAGGAAAGAAAGAAATAAAAGATTGGACGAGTACGAAAAAACTCACTGCAGATACTGTGGGAAGAAGAAAAAGTCCTGGTTACACAAATGTCGGCACTAATAGACACAGAAGTATTTTTGTCCACCCTGGGCCAGAGCGACAACGAGAACTGGTTCAGCCAGAGGAAGGGAAGAATAACGAGCTCCAAGTTTGGGGACGTCCTTATGGTAAAGTCTGAGAAAGCTGCCAAAAATCTTGCTGAGCGAATCAATAATCCTGAACGTAGGGCTATTCCAGCTTGCGTCTACGGACTGCGACACGAGGACGATGGGAGACAGGCGTACATTCGACACATGAACTATGCAGTTAGAGTTCTCCCCGCAGGCTTTTGTGTCCCTCCTCACCTGGATTGGCTGGGTGGTAGTCCAGACGGCATTGTATACGAGGAAGACAACCCAGACCCGTGGCTCTTGGAAATTAAAACCATTTACGATCAGAATCCAAAACCTCGTTCTATTTCTGAAATCGTTCACCAAAGGAAAGGGTTCTACCTAATTTCTCAGGGCACTAAGCTTGTCTTAAAAAGAAGGCACAAATATTTCTACCAAATTATGGGGATGATGGGTCTTACCGGAATAACTAGGTGTGACTTGGTGGTGCACGCCCCGAGGAAAAATGAGCTGCTGGTATTTAGAGTCGATTTCGAGGAAAGTACTTGGAAATGGATGATCGAAAGGATGGAAAAGTTCAACAAGCAGTTCTTAAGTGGAAAGTACATAAAAGCAGACATAAAAACAGAAAAGACCATAAACGACGTTAAGGAACATCTCAAGAAATTCTACTACAATGGAGCCGACTATAGTCAATGATTGCGCAACGTTCTCCACTGGGTACTGCCCTCTCAGCAACGTTCACTTCTGCCCCTTCCGACTGCACGGGAAAATGTACTACTCAGTCCAGCAGTGGTACGAAAGTGAAAAAGCAGCGTATTTTAATGACTGGGAGTCCAGAAAAGCTATCCTCAACGAAAAAACTGCTAGACGTCAGAGAGAAGCCGCAAAGAACATAAAAGGGTTTGACGAAAAGGTTTGGGACCTAATTAAGGATAAAGTTGTTCTAGAAGGTATTCGAGCTAAGTTTGAGCAAAACAAGCAGGCTAGAGAAACACTACTCCGTACTGGCGAAAAGAAGATTGTTTTTGTCAACTCATTTGAAAAATACTGGGGAAGTGGAACTGAAAATTATAGTAAGGATTATCAAGGAGAAAACCGTCTCGGAAATTTGTTAGAAAAGGTTAGGGACGAACTCAACAAAACCCGAAAGCACACCCCTTAAAATGGACTGCAGCTACTATTGGAGCATTATCCTGGAGAACGGAGAAACTTTCTTAGGGTCTGGGTCCTTTGATTCTTTTGCGGAAGCTCGGATGGATGCCGAAAATTACCTTAGAAATCACCCTGAGATGCCTGCTGCCGGTATTATTTTAGAAAAAGCCTTACCATTTCGAAGCGAAGTAAAAATGACAATATTCGTTTGTCTGGAAGATGGGGCTGAGTACGCAGTAGGAAAGAGCCTACAGTAACCTCCCTTATCCCAACAGTCCTCTTTAGGACTACCTGTATATACTGTACATATTTGTTAATTTGTGTGTAAGTTGTAAAAGAAAACACTAAAAATAATGAAAATACCAAAAACATTAGATGGTGATGGGCCGGACTAGTAGTGTAGGTAGGTACGTAGGTAGACTAGGTAGATAGGTATGTAGGTAGGTGTCCGGTAATGGGCCGACGCCGGGTCCCAAGCCCCGGGGGAAGAACGCAGAGGGACGGCGTAGAAAGACGGGTGAAGTAGGAACTGGGTGTGACATCCGGGAGAGCTAGGTGTATAAACAGGGTGTTTGACCGATGTTTGGTTGGTAAGGGTAATAACTGGATGTAGAACTGGGTGTCAGAACTAGGAATATAAACTGGGTGCTGTGAAGGTGTGTGGTCGGCAAGGGCAGGAACTGGGTGTAGAACTAGGAGTATAAACTGGGGGAACAACCAGGAAGAACTAGGAGTAACTACTAGGTGAACTGGGGGTATGTTTCGTGAACGAGCACGGGACGATAGAACTGGCAGTAGGACGGGTCAAAGGTCAGTTGCTCCCGAGAGCGGGGCCCGAAATGTCGACCATATACTACTTTCGTCCATTTTCATAAGAGTAAAGTCAAATTTACAGGAAGTGATGCCAAGGTTTAACTCCAAGAATCCACTGTTATTCAACGACAGCGAGTTACGTACATACATTAACACGGGGTCCGATTCTGGGGGGGTCTACCCCGACCTCGGCGAGGGGTCTACCCCTGAAAAATTCCAAAAATTTAAGGGGGTCTGCCCCGAAATTAGTAAAAATTGCTAATTTTTAACGTTTTTCACCAAAAATTAGTAAAACATGACAATTTTTAGCGATTTTCAAGAAATTTTTTGAAAAAATCGCTAAAATGTGCTAAAAAATTAGCAATTTTTAGTAAAAATTGCTGAGGGGTCTACCCTTTTTTCCTTTCTGAACGAGAGGGTCTGCCCTTTTTTCCTTTTCGCTTAAGGGGTCTACCCCTTTTTGTCGGTCTGGGCGGGTCTGCACCCCCCCCCCCATTCCCCCCACGTTATCCTATGGTTACGTAATATTACTTTGCGGCTAATCTTTCTCACTATTACTTATCTCGCTATATTTTAGGAATCCTTGTGATCAAAAAACTGAACCAGGGACACAGCGCCGCCTTGCCGAACGTTCTGCTGATTTTAGCCGACGATCTAGGCTATGGTGATCTATGGAGCTACGGGAGCGGCTCCAATCCCTACAACGAAATCGATTGGTTGGCCGAAAACGGAATTCGGTTTACCCAATTTTACTCGGCTGATTCGATGTGCTCTCCGGCCCGAGCCGGTCTACTGACCGGCCGACTGCCAATTCGGTCCGGTATCGTGGGAGGTTTCCGGGTTTTCATCCAACGAGATACCGGTGGACTACCGGAATACGAACTCACAGTTGCCGAAATTTTGCGATGGTACGGCTACAGAACCGGAATGGTGGGAAAATGGCACCTGGGTATCAATCGATACAATAGTACCGATGGATACCATTTGCCAAGCCGACACGGTTTTGACTATGTCGGCGTGAATCTGCCCTTTAGTAATCTGTGGCAGTGCGATGAAACCGGATTTTTCCAGTCCAAACCGGATCCCTATATGTGTTTTCTGTACGAGGGGGACCGTATAATACAGCAACCGCTGCGACATGAGGGGTTGACGGAAAGGATGCTGGATGGATTTCGACAGTTCATTCGAACTAACGGAGATGCCCCCTTTTTCTTCTACTATTCCTTTCCCCAGGTTCATACGGACCTGTGGACTTCCCCCGCATTCAGAGGCCAAACAAAAAGTAAACCAGCTTTACTTTAACTTTAATTTGGCACATAATGCTTTGCTATGCTTGAAATATTTTTGGTTGTAAGGCTACATCGCTCGCTTTTGTAACCAATTTAATGTTGACAAAAATAGGTTTAGCCACTAATCTAGTTTAAACAATTCATTGGATATAAACAAACAGACTTCCAAGAATTACACCAACAGTGCATATTATTGTAATATATATGTACAATGATACGAAACCAAGGAAATAACTAAAGCCTGCAGGAAAAATAATAAAATCTCTTTTAGATTACATTAGATTTCAGATTAAAAATTTTAAATTAAACAGAAGCGCAAATACATATCTCCGTTTATAAAGAGTCACATTCCTTCGTGGTTTGTGGGTTGTATTTTGTTCCTTCAAAGATCTTTACCTGTCACCTAATTAACTAATAAATTAATTAATATTTAGGCTTGTATGGTGATAATTTGCGAGAAATGGCGTGGGCGGTTGGGGAATTGAGACTGATTTTGGAGTCAAACCGTCTGGATAGAAACACTCTGGTGATCTTCATGTCGGATCACGGACCACATCGGGAAATGTGCGGTGCCGGTGGCTCAACGGGTGGATTGAAAGGTGCTAGATTGTTAGAAAATTTCTTGTTGTTTTCGTGGCTAAGAAAAAAGCCAGCCGAAAAACATGAAAACTTAAAGAATGCACGTATGCACTAACAATTTTGCAGATATATAAACCTTACACGTGCAATTTATTTTACAGTTTATTTTCAAATGTATTTCATGAAACATAAACAGTTGCTTCTGCTAAAGATCTTTCTTTATTATTTAGGTGGGAAGGCCAACTCCTACGAGGGCGGTTTCCGTATCCCAGTCATAGCCTACTGGCCAGGGGTCATCGAGCCAGGGCAGGTCTCCGATTCGGTCTTTTGGGCAGTCGACATTCTGCCCACTCTGGTTCGTTTGGCCGAAGGCTCACTTCCGCCGGATCGACAATACGACGGGCTTGACGTGTTAGCTAATCTCCTAAATAGCCATGCCAATGGAGACCGTCTTTTTCGTCGCTGTATACTGTATTACTGTAACAAACACTTAATGGCCATTCGATACGGCTCCTACAAATTCCACTACTATACGGTCCCCCTGATGACCGTACAGGACCAGAACGCCAACTGTCCTGCGGGCTGGCCTCTTCGGGACTGGTACGTATCTCAGACCTGTCCGGACAGTGATCTAATTCGATACGACCCCCCGCTGACCTATGACCTGGGTCGTGATCCTGGGGAACAGTTCCCCATCGATCCCTATACTGTGCTAGATTTCCTGGAAGCGGCAAATCGATGCCGAGAGGATCATTTTCGAACTCTGATACCGGCCCCGGATCAGTTGGGCAATTATGACTTCGCCGCCATCCCGTGCTGTAATCCGCCCGACTGTCGATGTAACTATGCCCGTTCCAGAGACTATTGGTGGATTAATTGATGAGGTTACTGATCTTATTGATACAATGAATCGGGTGGGAGATTTCAATGCTACATTTCTAGATGGTTTCTAGTTTTAAACTGGTGAGTGGGAATTGGTGACAAAGCTGCAGCAGTTTCTGCTGTGCCAGCGAAAGACGGGTAGCAGCATCACAATTTTTATTAAGCTCTGCTGAGAGTCTAATCACAGACCTGCTGATCTGCAAACCAGAATGCTAACCACTACACCATAGAGGTGTGTTGGACAATGTAGAGCTCATAAATCTCTCTACCTTTGATGGTGACTCGGAGGTGGCGAAATAGTTGACTGTTTGTATTGTTTCGATGTTAAGTGTTTATGATACTAGTACTGCAATATATTTCGTTTTTGTATTCAAGACAGCCTTCTGCATTATAACATTTATATTACGTAACAATCATTAACCGGTCGGGCGGTTTGGAGGTCCATCTATACATTGACATAGGGTCGGATCCTGGGGGCGACTTGTCCCTAGAAAATTTTGAGGTGGCTTGTACCTTGAACCAAAAATTTCGAGGGTGGGCTTGTAACCACTTAGTGATAATAGACGTCGAATCCTCGCAACCTTAGGAAGGGCATATCTTTCAAAGGTTACCCCGGCCACTTCACGGACTGGCTCAGACATTTATCTTGCAAGAGTGTAATCTTAAAGCAAAACAATCGCTTAATCGACTTTAGCGTACCCCTTAGCTATTGACCTATCAATCAGCTTTCTTAATATGGTTTATTAATCAAATTCAGCTCGCGCGGTGCTGTTCCCCACCGACATCTAATCCTTATTTACAAAAGAGGAACCTAACAAATTCATTACTGTCACTAAATAGCCAAAATGGAAAAGAACTGTTAGTACGAAATCTATTCAATCAGTGAATTTATTTCTATGCTAACCTTATTTGCAGAAATCTTATTAGCTTTTGTTTTCCTAGGCATCCCAACTCAAAGTTGATAGAGAAATTCACCATATAAGTGGTGGATCAAAACTTAACCGTTGGATCTCACTCTTCTCCTAATCAACTTACTACAACTACCGCCGGATTCCTTTTCTATGTGATCTGCTTGTACCGCTGTAGTTACAAATGTGGCATCATAATTTCCAACAGACCGTTCCTTCTTGCAAAGCTGAAAAGAGCCATGTTTAATGAACTGAGTTGGATTAGATAGAAAACTTGACTAATTTGATTTGATTTCGAAAGTGGGGTCGTTTAAGCTAGAAGTTCGATTACACGGAAGGTTAGCGCGTTTGCCTAGGTAGACAAACTTATGTACCAGATTCCCGAAAGGTGATTTGCCAAAATCGGGGATCTCTACCTTAGGGGTACTGTTGTGAGTTCGTTTAGGCGAAGAGGGTTAGGCTCTATCCAATCACACCTGGAGTATGGATAGGAATGTTCTGACGCAACAGGTCAAAACTCTAAGATCAGACTGTTAGTCCTTAACTCTTGATTCAGATCCAACTTACTAGGATCTGAACGATTTACCCGATGTATTCCTGAGAGATCTCACCTGGATCTCTATTCAGCAGCTGAAATGTAGACTATGATTCCTACGCAACAAGGTTAATTTATTAGCCAAAAATACTATATGTATAATAGAGGAGGACAGAAAAGGTTTCACGGCAATTATTAACAGCAACTTGAATTACAATATTAAAAAGGGTACAGATTACTAGATTTACCAGAGTTGCCAGCCCTTGGTAGGGGAGGGTTATTTTAAGGGACTGGAGACTTCCGAACAATAGATTAACTAAGTTAGTGTCTGACCGGTTAACTATTAACTTGAGACTAATTTATTAGTCCTCTTCTTCAGGTATTATGACTGGGCACGATAGGTGTGTTGCGTGTCGTATATTTAAACTCAAATCTACTCTCTATTCGTCCTTTACAGAAAACTACAGTACAGGTTCAATATAACAGATAATTAGCTAAATTTAGCAGAGTGTCGGATATTATAATTCCGGTCTATGGAGTTGGGTGATCCCGTCAGGTTACACCTGCAACCTCACGAGTGGTTAGGGAAGTTCAGAGTACAAACAATTCAGGGGTCGGTCTGGGCGGGGTGATACCGGGAGACGGCTACAAGTATAATTATAATTTAAATTAAAAGGCTTTAAATTAAGTCTCTTCACTGAATCCTCTTCCTCGGATCTGACAATATCCACTTTTAGTGGTCTAAACCAGAGACAGGGCAGGAACACCAGTTCCTGTGCAGGATAGGATAGAAATGATCTTCTGACACATTTTTAGGCAAAGTTTAAAGATGAATTTTTATACGGATATCGAAAGTTACCGATATTTTAGGTTAGTAACTACAAATGAACAGTTCAGTTGATTTTGGCGGTTTTCCCAGTATAGATCAGGTTGTCGGATCGAGTGTCTCTGCCTCAGACTACTATCTTCAGAATTCCAATCTCAATGTACCTTCTAAAGTACTGAACTATGCCAACGAGAATCAGGTCAATCAATCGATCAATCAATACTGGATCAGGCTACAAAGTCACAGGCTCCGGTCAATCTCAATAGTGTTCCACTGGATCAGGCTCTACTGACAATGATCTGGCAGGACAGGATCACGGCGAACCTGAATCAAATGGGTTAAAACCCATTAGTTCAGGATACAAGTGCGGGAATCAAACCCAGCAACTATTACTCACTTATAAGGCTTTCAGAGACGAAATTTAGAACTTTAGTAAACTCTGATTGAGATTTTGTTGAAAGCAGGGTTAACGCACTTTGACCGCTTTTGTGGGATGAAATGTGACTAATTAGGCGGTATTGGCTTGATATAGATAAAATTTTGCCGAATATGAGTTTTTGGGCGATTTCCTGCATCGGAATGCCGGAAATCGCCGATTCAACATGTATTCTTTGCAATCATATTCGGTCTGCGCATAATTAGATTTTTAGACGTAAGATTTGTGACAGGAAAGCACCTGTTTCCTGTATAGCAAGTTTACAAAGGTAGAAACGCATATTTACAAAATCATTCCTTTTTTACTCATTAGAAGATGGTTTCGTCGTAATTCTTAATTCTTACGTAATAACACAGTATTAATATTCTAACTAACTATTATTTATGTTATTTTAGGTTTATTTGATGCTTACGTAAAGATATCCACCATGTGTGCCATCAAATCCCATAATTATTTGTTTGCATTGATTAAACAGCATGACTTGATGTTTACAGCCCGACTAGGCTAGGAATTTCGATAGAAAATGTTTACCCTTTTGTAGTTACTTGTCAATATAGAAGTTTGAGCTGTAGAGACTTGAGATGAATTTACTGGCACAGATCTAGGTAATTAACACATACAATTAATACAAAACAGTGGACAAACTTAGCTAATTTACGTCACAGATTTTGGGACAAAGTTTGGCTCTAGACGGGTGAAACAGTCAACAGTGAAACAGCACGAAGTCCTTTATCTGCGATTCGTCCACTCCCTTCTTGCGGGCATACCTACGTGGACGAATCGAGGACCACCTGGTAATGTCAGCTTATCCTGGGGGTCCCCGTAACCCTGGGTTAGATTAGCTACATAATTTGCATATTACCCTAATACTGAAGTAAGCACTCATTCCCACCATTTACCACACTCATGTCCCTCGGATCAACAAGCATTCAACAATGCACAACCATTTATACACATTCACACCATTTTCCTGCCTAATACAGGAACCCTAAAGTGAACTTCACGAAGATTGGTCTCATGCACCTGGTGAGAACCGGTGAGCTACCACATATCAAGATAAACCAGTACAACTGACATATCGGACTGTTTAAAATACTATCTTTAATTAATGTGGAGTTTGATGTGACTTGCAATTTGGTAATTGTTGGCAGAGTTTGCTACGATTTGTTAAACTTAGGCTTCCCGGATTATCCCAATATTAATAACTACATTATTAATACTCATTCATTCAATTGACATTCATACTGATTTGACAATCCTCATAACCCCTATCGTACAAGGGAAGTTTTCCGTGAGTTGCCACCACAATTATACAAAAACACTCATTCTACACGCATGCAAATCAGGACATTCTACAACCATTCAGCCAAACATTCTTGAAACTTGGTTAATTTCGGAACCTCACGCTCCATGAGGAGTTTACCCGAATAACCACCTTAGGTACTTTTCGGGGACACATTCACACATTAATTTTGCAACACATTCACGCTTCAATTGCACAAAACATTCACACTTCAGTTGTACAGAACATTCATACTAATAACTATCTAGCTACTTAGACTAACTAATGAATTAAACTTAGGCTCATTTGTATAAGAAGTTTGTAAACTTTGAACTTTGTTGTGCGCGAATTTCACGGCTTTTACAATTCCTCAGAATTGCCTATAAAAGAAATTTTATGGGAAAGACTTAAACTTTGCAAGTTTGGAAAGAGATTTAACTTAAATTTTGACGAAAGCCAGTGAGTAATAATTGCCAAGCAATTATTACTAACAACAAAGAACAGCTAATTAAACTAAGTAAAACTACAAAAAATGAGGAAGCCGGCCATTCCTCTTAAACGACTGCTTGATAATTAGATTAAAAGTAAAACAACTTATGTTTTAAGAATTGGCTTTTAAAACACCCTATAACTTTTAATACCTAATGATTTTAATGCCGACCTAACGCTGAAATAAAACATAATACAGACTATGGAAGTTTTAAGATCTTACAGGCCTTTTTTGTAAAACATGGCCGGCAACTCCTAGTTGCCGGCTGTGGGGAATTAATCCTTCTAACTAGCTTATTAATTTCAGAGCCGTAATTAAAGGGCTCTCTAACTCAGAATTGGGGGTTTGGGGTCCCACTCATAATCCCATGAAAACTACGAAAAATAACCCCAAAAGTGGCAAATAAAGAGAATAATTTGGCCATAAAGGCCTACTAGTCTTTAGGCCAAAAGGCCGTGGCTTGGTAGATGAAAAAGAATTAAAACGAGAAAAAAATAAAAGAAGGGAAAAGTGGGCACGCTTCAAGACCTCCATCGCACAGGAGGGGTTTACATGAGCTGCCCTTGGTTTTCTGGAATAATTTAAATAATACAAATAAAGGGAAACGAAAACTGGCCCGGAGGCCCAACATGCTATGGAACTAAAAATCGACCCGAAGGTCCAACATGCCATGGAAATAAAAGTGGCCTTAGGCCCAAAATACTGCAAAATCGGGGGCTCTTTAGCCCAAAAAACTCCATAAAAAATTTGGCCACAAGGGCCTAAAATTGCATATATATATAAATAAAAATAAGGCCCGAAGGCCGAAAACTGCATAATAAAAAATAAAGGCCAAAGGGCCAAATATTCCTAATATTTTTTCCTAGGCAGTAGATTCTGAGCCGGGCATAAAAAACCCATATGGCTCCTTAAATTGTAGTGTTCGTGTTTGAGTCTCAGCCCTTTTCTGGCCAGTGTGGGCCAGAAAAGTCCTAACTGCGTCCTAAGGGGGAGTGTGTGTTACTATATTCCCGTACCACACCTGTGGTCCGAGAAGTAACACACACTGGGGGAAGGGGACTGAAATTCAGGCCGCTCTCGGCCACAGCTAAACGAACACTGACTGGATTCGAAATTTTGGGGACCGAGCTGACAGTTTTGCTGACAGCTCGGTGACAGGTCATTAGCAAACTGGGGGCGGAATTCTCCTTTTATTTTAGCCTAAAGCTTCTAGAAAGTTCTAGAACTTTCTAGAAGCTTGCTATCTTTTCCACAGGGCCAGCAGCGGCTGGTTGAGCCAGCTGGGCCATTAAGGGCTGAAATTAATGAGATTTGCGAATTATTGCCCCCCAACTGACCCTTTTTTGATGGATTTTCGGTGCTGAAATTCTGCGAAACTTTGCAAAATTTTGGTTAACATGTAAATGTAACCAAAGGGGAAATACTGCAAATTTTGGCTAGTGTTTCCAACTTTTACGTAATCTACGTAAGTGCTAAAGACTTAAAGAGAGAACCTTAATATTCTACAAGTTTAGCTAGACATAACTGACTAATTTTCATAATAGTTTTAATTGTGGGGAATTAATTAAGCCCCCTCTGAACTTTACCTATGTGTTAAAATTTGTGTCTTATTTTCTTTCAAGAGGCGAACTTTTGTTGTCCTCTTCTTGTTGGACTAGGCCCAACAAAAGTTCACCTGAGGACAAGCCTAGCGTACGTAGGAAAAGAAGAAAGAAAGAGGGAACAACAGCGCACCTGGCTGCCTTGTAGTCTGGGAGGTAGACAACCTCCCAGACAAAGAAAGAAGGAAAGGAGGAGGGAAGGAAAGTTAGTATAAAGGTTTTTTAGAAGTCCCCTTTTTGGACTTTCCTTTTAAGCAAACTAAGATTAGGAAATAAGGACTAGTCTTACTAAAACATTTTTGCTTATAACTCACTCAGTTTTGGGAGTTAGAACGTGGGGATTGCATTTTTTGAAATGGGAAAAATTTCTCTTTCATATGAGCCTAAGTTGCATCACAGACCAAAAATTCATTTCTTACGTAATAATTAGCTAGTTAACATAAATTAGGCCTAACTAACACTAGTTAACATGATTAATAACAAATTAAGACCCTAAAACATTGTAAAACACAAATTATTGCAAGTAAACACACTTAGGTACTTATTACTTTTAATTTCTTACGTATAACCTAATCATGCAATTATTTTGTCAAACCATCTTCTAATATGTGTTGTTAAACACTGAAAGAGGGTTTGAGACACTGCTGACAAGGATTAGTGTACTCTTTTCAGCTAGAGATGTTGCATTTCAGTCACGGTAATTATAGGTTTCGCTTTTACACCAACACTAGGATTTCTAGAGTTTTATGATTCTTCTGTTCTTATTAATCTCTAGCAATGGAAGGGGAAAGTGACCGCACCCGGGCCACTGAGGGGAAGGGCACCTGTCCCTTCAGAAAGGGGAATTCTGGAATTGACCTTATTATTATGATTTTAACCACTTCACGTATAATAGATCATTATTTGGACTAATTGATCCTAGCTGAATTTGTAAGTGCCCCTTTTTTTCTTGTGTTAATATTGGAGTAACTTTAGGCTTTCTTCCTCGTATTAGTTGAAAACTGCTTGTTTGGGACTGGCAACTCTGGTTTCAACAATTATACAATGACAATTGATTATGGCTTGGACACAATATCAAACTAAAGCTTAACATCGACAAGATCTTTTGGATTCCGTTTCCAGTATAGATTTCTTTTGGGGCGATGACCAATTAGAAATCAACTTTTTAACCACTTTTGAGCACAAGATCTAAGTCATTCCATTACACATGTTCCAAAGCTAAGTTATTTATAACACATGGACGACCACCCTCACAATCAGGCGCAGACAAAGTTACCTGTGCAATTGGAAGTGGATCAGCTAAGTTGCTTTACTTTACTAGAAAGTAGACTGATTGCCGGTGAATAACATCAATTCTTTAACGCCATGCACAGGTCGATCGGAGGGGAATGTTGATGTACCCTCTGCACACATCGACCACAAACACGAAAGTTGGGATCCTTAGGATCCTTAATCGAACGATAGATCTACTCAGACAGTCGTTCGTGCCGGCGCCAGTAGGAGCCGCAGATAGCAATTCAGGGGAAACCTTGAATTCCCCCCCCCCTTCCGGCAATTTACCGAGCATGTGCAAGGGGCGGCCGCCTGCTTGGTGAGCGCTGCCACGGGGCCTTCATTACGGTTGAAGTAATGAACACTTCGACAGCCTTGGAGAACACCTCGGATAATTGCGATTGCAGTTATTCAGTGTCAGCTCCCCACACCCCACGAAACTTTGAAAACAAGCTGACACTACCCCTAACCGGAATACCAACTGGGGTGAGGTGGCCGAAAAAAAAAGTTTTGGCAGTAATTTTGAACAAACTAATTTCCTCGAAAATGGCCATTTTTTGATCCTAATGGTTTTTGCTTATACTGACTTAACATTGGAAATAGCTCAAAGGTTGTAAAAGCAAAAATGTTCATTTTTGAGTCTTCTTTCTAGCCATAACAATCAGTCCAGTGTCTGGTCTACCTACTGGGAGCCTACGGCCAAAAACCAAACTTTCTTATCTTTTCGCCTAAAAATACTGGACTAGTCCCAGAATGCTCAAGAGCACGGAAATAGGGTATTTAGTGAGTTTTAGCTATTTACATAAAGGATTCAAGCAGTGTGAGTCAAAAATACCCGAAAGGAAACCAGTACCTTAAGCCTTGCCCAATGATTCCTTATCCCTTGCCTCTGACGGCTATTAGGGCTGTGCTGTACTTATCCGGGCCGGGAGGACATGACCCCCATCATACTCTCCCGTGTTAGCCTATTGGTCTAATGCCCACCCGTCCAAGGTATAAGCCGTGCCGCTAGGAGATAAAGGAAAAAAGCGAAAATGGACGAAAAAAGGTTTCACTAAAATTTCAAGAAATTTTCAGCTTCGACGAAATAGAAAAACGAAAAATAAAATTTTCTTAAGTGCAAGTCCTCTGGACATTTTTTGGAACAAAGTCCTCCAAGGACCTACCTCCATGTTAATGTATGGTTATGGCATGGTCACAATGTAAGCCTTTTCGTCACACTAAGTATGACGTAACTTGATTGTTTGCTTTAAGTCTATTTTGTTCCGTGATAAATAAATCGTAGATAGAATGGAGAACGGAGAAGAGATATTGGTTCTTCGGCTGTAAAGATGGAGGATAAATTTATGAGATAATTTGAGTGAGGTAGGTGGGGGAAGATATCTTTTCTGTGCTATTGAAAACAAAATTTGATTTATGCAAGTCTTACATTATAGATTTCACTTTTTATGACGCAGCAATTACGTATTCCTTTCTGATTTGAAGAACTTTTACAATACACAAAATTTCTAATTAGTCTGGTGTAATTAACTGGTAGGAGTAGCAGCACTTTTTTGAGAATCTGCACCAGATAATATTTAAAATTTCTGACCTTATTACTTATTTTTCAATATTTCCTGACAGGATAGTACTGAGCATTTTTCTGAGACCGACTGTTCAAAAGTCCGTAATCACTTTTCTACCCACAAGCTAATTTTTTTAAAAACTTGAAACCACTCTCCTTACAAGCACAACAAGGACATAAACTAATTATATACTAGTGAAATAGTTTTTACAAAGGCACAGGAGACTCTAGTTAATATAATTTGACTAAAGCTTAGTAAACGTGTATATATCACTATGTACTCTTGATAATATCAGTTATCATCAAGATCCTTTGCGAACGTTTAATAGCTAATTTAGGTTAACAAGTTAACCTTTACAGTACCGGTAAATTATTGAAGTCGGTCAGGCTCTACAACACAAGTTCTACATCACCTCCTTTTTCTGACACAGTGTTAAAAATCCTACGCTTATGTCATTTATGATTTAAAGCGTGACGAGGACGACTATAGTTATGTAGCATGTACACTGATTAAAAAAGTGGCACAAGTGTGATTCCAAGGGCATCTATAAGGTGCATATAGTAAGGGCTCTTTCCAATTTGATTCGCGATCAGTTTCAAGCTTTTTAAGACTTGACAAATCGTTGCGATCACACAATTGAGCTGAGTTTGATTGAATTAAAATATCGCAAAATGATTAATTTTTCACCGAATTACATACATTTTTTCTGAAACTTTTACTTCCAAAGAGAAACCAAAAACTTTTGCTGTGATATTGTTGAAAACTTGCACCTAGGGGTTATCTGGTCGGCAGAGCATAAACCTTAAAACCGTTTTTCGTTAGTTTTTTATTGTCTGAACTGAGTATAAAGTTAAAGTTGTAAGCTTAACATTTAAACGTGCATATCTACTAAAAAGTTCAATCGAGAAATGGTTTTCAGATTTGTATTCTGCGACCGCAAAAACCCCGTATATTCAACGTTTCAACATTTTCAACAACGTTTCAGCTAACAAAAATCTTTCCGCTCCTCTTGAGAGTCCAACAAATTCAGAAAAATGGAATTCAGCTAAATTGAAAATGTTTTGGCATATTTGAATGGCGTACGAGTATGTAGCCGAACATACCAGCCTCTGCTCAATTGGTCGAGTTTTAAAATTCTAAGCACTTTGTAAAACGTTTGTAAAAATGCTTGGCTCAAATGGGGAAGATTCCTTTTACAGCGACTTGTAGTTTTGTAAAACGGATTTTCAGGTAAAAAAGATTTACTTTTAATCATGAATTATTTCATCTATAAGATCTCATTAAACTGAGTTTTTCCAGCGAATCTTGAATTTTGATCAAAATTGCTAAAGTCCATCTCATTTCATGGGTCTTGTCTAAAGAGTCTGCATCTGCAACCGTGTTTATGCTAGTCGAGAGACCCCATTCCTATTCCCCATATTGTCCGATGTCGCGACCCAGTCCTATAATCACGAAAGGAAGGGACGATAGATCCGATTACGATTCATCCATCTTTTGTTGTTTTTGTTTTGTTGTTGCTGTTGTTGTTTAATGAAAAAGCCGAACATACCTACAAACAATTTAATCTATTTTGCTTTCCAGCAAGCCCACACTTCCACAACATTTTTGAGAAATTCAGTTGCTAACATGAATGAAGTTTTCTTTCTGCAGTTACGTGACATGAATTAAGGCGTTTTGTCACGAGTCAAGTAAATGGTAATTAATGAAATTATGGGATCGGTACCGCCCACCACAAAGGTTCCAATTTAAGGAATGGTAAATGATAGTCGCTTGATATCAAAGATAAATATTTGTGAGAAGTAATTTAATTCCTTCTCTCTGTTTTTCCAGAAAAGGCATTCGTTTAATTGATATGGCAATATCCTTTCCCACTTAGATTTACGCTGCTCCAGTTTTATTTTTAATTTTAATTCATGTTTATGCTAAACTTTACCTTAAAAAATTGGCTACATTGGCATTTTTATTAGCTTTGAGATGATTAAAACAATTAATAAATATCTTTTTGTCTCCATGTCATGTGTTAGAATTTAGGTATTGATAACAGTAAACCAAGAGCTGCTAGAGGGTTCCTCTTCATAGATTACGCAACGGTGCCCAACCACAATACGCGAATGTTTCCCCGTTTGGTGGGGGGCAGCTGAAAGTGGTCGCGTTTGGAAGAGGGGTCGCCAAACGGGGTCCAGTGTTGAGGGTTCGCCTATGCAGGCTAAGATTGGCTGATTCTGATTGGATGTTGTGGCGATCCCCTCCCCAATCGAGGACCACTGTTAGAAACCCCTAAAAATCGTGACCACCTTTACCCACCCCACCCCAAAGGGGCCCCTTTTTGAAGATAACCGAAACTACCAAAATCCCTTACTAGAAACATTCTCGTATTGTGGGTGGAGCACCGTTACGCAATGCCAAGAAGAGAAGCCCTCTAGTGGGTAAAGGTGCCTTCATAGTCGCGAACGCAGGTGTACGCGCGCCTACGTGCGTCTACAAACGTCAATATCATTTTGCTCGCATCAACGCGCATCACGCGTGTCTAGACTCTAGAGGCGACTGGGACTATGAAATCACCATTACTTCTTATTCTTATATAATAACAGTGCAATTATATATACACACATGAATCGGTTTCAAATCGGCTACTTAATCGAGAACACTAACTTCTTACTTGTAGATCAGAAGTTTAACATATATATATATATATATATATATATATATATATATATATATATATATATATATATATATATATATTTAGTGATGTGGATCGGATCGGCAAAATCGATCCGATCCGCGATCCGGAGGCCGGATCGGATCGGATCGGATCGGATCGGTAGGCCAGTTGGATCGGTCCGGATCGGATCGCTTGAGTCAGTCGGATCGGCGATCCGACTTGATACCCAATATCACACAAAATTAAACCGTACCCGACGCATATTTGTGACTGAGCTTGACTTCGATCAATGCACTGTTTGGTGCGTACGTTGTTAGTACAATATTTTCCTTCCACCAACACCAACCAAACTTGCTTTTGGTTTTGGGTCTCTCAAGCTAACCAGTCAGTAAGCAACAACTTATTTTACAGCAACTTAATACTTTTACATACTATATAATTTCATGCTGTACATTTGGCATTAAAGTGAAGAAGCAAGGCCCGCTGTTACCATGCTAAGTAGTAATGAAAGTGAATTGATAAATGAATTAATGCATAACTCTCTGTAATTAATGTTGCTTACTGTTGTCAGAATTTCGAAGTTTTACGGTTGAACGTTTTGTGGCGTTATTCCAAAACCCGAAGGAATCAAACTCAGCGTTTACACAAAATTTACTTCCCGCAATGTTTTCAATGTTCTTAGTCCGTTTTCGCTGTACAGTTCAAGCTTCAGATTCAGTTTCCGAGAAAAAATGTCAATTTGATCGGGGATCCAAACAATTACAACTTCAATTTCGGTGTCTGGAACATCAAGTTAATAATTTTTACTCAAAATTGAAATTAATTCTAAAAAATTATAGTTATAACCGATATGCTAAATTAGTATTATCTTAAATTGGTGATGTTAAATGTGTATTTTGGTAGGCAGGTCGCGATCATCATCTGGCTCACTATTTTGAGTAATTTTACTTCTTTTCCTTGATCTATATAATTTTGTGCCATTATATACGCTTTCGTATTTTGAAATGATAAAATGAAGACATTTTAGTGAAACTAGTGTGTAAGATGTGTTTGACAAGGCAAAAACCTGCTTTAAATCTAGTTCCACTTAGCTTTCTGAAGAAATCATTTCGGATCGCCGGATCGGATCGGATCGACCGATCCAGGACCCGGATCGTATCGGATCGGATCGGATCGACAAATAATTTTGCTGGATCGGATCGGTCAGATTTTTAGGTGCCGATCCGATCCGATCCACATCACTTATATATATATATATATATATATATATATATATATATATATATATATATATATATATATATATATATATATATTCGTTTTTGTAGTCCTGGTCCTATTTAGCTACTGACTGGCTCATCAATAATCAATTCATGCCTTATCTGCCCCCCGAAGGTAAAGTATTCCAAGTAGGAATAAATTTTTAGATCAAATTTTGCAAAATTTTTCAGAAAAGTCCAAATTTTCGGCTTAACGTGCTTATTATCGCGAGAAATACACGTTCATAACGGTTTTATGGACTTCTAGACTCAATATTGACTTTATTCTGGACTCAGAAACATGTTGGCAATCAAGTTTTCGAGTTTAAAAACGCTGTATAATGTTAAAATTAATTAATGATGAATCGGTTTCATATCGGCTACTTAATCGAGAACACTAACTTCTTACTTGTAGATCAGAAGTTTAACATATATATATATATATATATATATATATATATATATATATATATATATATATATATATATTAGTGATGTGGATCGGATCGGCAAAATCGATCCGATCCGCGATCCGGAGGCCGGATCGGATCGGATCGGATCGGATCGGTAGGCCAGTTGGATCGGTCCGGATCGGATCGCTTGAGTCAGTCGGATCGGCGATCCGACTTGATACCCAATATCACACAAAATTAAACCGTACCCGACGCATATTTGTGACTGAGCTTGACTTCGATCAATGCACTGTTTGGTGCGTACGTTGTTAGTACAATATTTTCCTTCCACCAACACCAACCAAACTTGCTTTTGGTTTTGGGTCTCTCAAGCTAACCAGTCAGTAAGCAACAACTTATTTTACAGCAACTTAATACTTTTACATACTATATAATTTCATGCTGTACATTTGGCATTAAAGTGAAGAAGCAAGGCCCGCTGTTACCATGCTAAGTAGTAATGAAAGTGAATTGATAAATGAATTAATGCATAACTCTCTGTAATTAATGTTGCTTACTGTTGTCAGAATTTCGAAGTTTTACGGTTGAACGTTTTGTGGCGTTATTCCAAAACCCGAAGGAATCAAACTCAGCGTTTACACAAAATTTACTTCCCGCAATGTTTTCAATGTTCTTAGTCCGTTTTCGCTGTACAGTTCAAGCTTCAGATTCAGTTTCCGAGAAAAAATGTCAATTTGATCGGGGATCCAAACAATTACAACTTCAATTTCGGTGTCTGGAACATCAAGTTAATAATTTTTACTCAAAATTGAAATTAATTCTAAAAAATTATAGTTATAACCGATATGCTAAATTAGTATTATCTTAAATTGGTGATGTTAAATGTGTATTTTGGTAGGCAGGTCGCGATCATCATCTGGCTCACTATTTTGAGTAATTTTACTTCTTTTCCTTGATCTATATAATTTTGTGCCATTATATACGCTTTCGTATTTTGAAATGATAAAATGAAGACATTTTAGTGAAACTAGTGTGTAAGATGTGTTTGACAAGGCAAAAACCTGCTTTAAATCTAGTTCCACTTAGCTTTCTGAAGAAATCATTTCGGATCGCCGGATCGGATCGGATCGACCGATCCAGGACCCGGATCGTATCGGATCGGATCGGATCGACAAATAATTTTGCTGGATCGGATCGGTCAGATTTTTAGGTGCCGATCCGATCCGATCCACATCACTTATATATATATATATATATATATATATATATATATATATATATATATTATATATATATATATATATATATTCGTTTTTGTAGTCCTGGTCCTATTTAGCTACTGACTGGCTCATCAATAATCAATTCATGCCTTATCTGCCCCCCGAATCTAATGATTAACACACTCTACATAATTGTGGTTTTTCTTAGCGCTGCTGGCGCCTATACCTTTTGCCGCTCCGACCTGTCAAACGGGGGTCAGGGGTCATGGGGTCCCCCGGTCAAACCATGTGAGGCCCCCCAGACCCGACCCGTTTGCCGACAAGCTTTCTGGGATGATTCGGGGGACTTGTTTGTTGCTTCACAATGCACCTGCGGGAGTGGCTATTATTGTTGTGTAACAACAGAAGACCTGAATGCCCAGGAGGAATTCCACTGTGAAAGCTATAATCTTATGTATATAGTAAAGTAAATAATCATGATTGCCATTGTTAATTAGAAAATTTTTGTTTGGATTGATTTATCATGCTTGTGATGTGAGATTCTCTGAGTTTTGCCAATAACTGTACACTAGTGTTGTTAAGGCCATAGTTTTCGTGGGCCAGCCGACCCAACTCGTCTCGCTTTTCGACGGCTATCCAAAACACAAGCAAAAACATAAACTACTTCATAGTTAGATAATTAGATGATGGCTGCCTTCCAGTAAAATAAGGCGATAGGCCGAAGCTGGTGAACAACACTACCGTATGTATACAGAACCGACTTGGCTTGAAATCTCGTTTTCTATTCCCGTTCTTTATTGTTCGCTTACAGAAAACTGATGTGGGCTTTTCAAATTTGAACTTATCGTGGATTATCAACGGCTCTACGAATTAGGTTAGAAAAATGCAATAATATCAACTTATATAGTAGGTATTGAATTGTTTCAGTGAAATGCAGACCCTTTAATTAATTAATTAAGCATTACTGATGAGTTATTTGCCAATTAGTCACTTATTAACCAGTCAATTAGCTGGATTATTATTCACGAAATTGAATCCGCATTTCGTATACCAGCAGCATTCACTGAATTCTGCCTTCTCCGCAACACAGCCATAGTCACATTTCACAGGAGTGCATTGGCCGGGAACAAATCTGAGGTCTGCGTCCAAAAGTGAGCCTCTTTTGAGAGATAGCGACTCTACGCTCAAACTCAGACAAACCAGGAGCAACACTCCACCGGCCAACATTTTCAGAAATTGCTAAAATTGCAAGTTTAAGGTTAACACTAGTTTTAAAGAGAAACTGAAACTTTAAACAGAAGCGTGACACTTTATCAGCTAGAGCTAAGGTGCACGCTTTTTGCACGCTAACGGCTGACCCACTATATGTGTATCTGCACTTCAAACGAATTCCTATCCTAGCGTTCAACAGCTTGAAACAGGCACGTTTTAGACCACCAGAGCCATTGTGGTTTTGAGTTTGAACTGCGTCAAATACACGTCGAGCGGCGTAATGCTGAAAATACCTACAGAAATAAGTACAGGTGCGGCTACCTAGACCATGTTGCCTCAGTCGCAATCGTACTGGTAAAACAAGGAACTTACCTAAACTTAATCCAAAGCTACTCCAAATATCTGGTCTTAAAGAAATCTCAGCGCACGCACAAATAGAGACAACTTTAGCACTACTAGTTACAAGCAAGAACGCAGCTTCGGAGCAAATAAATGTCTAGTAATTAGCCAAACGCGTCAAATGCTAGCGTTGTGCCTGCCTAATAAGCACTAATTAGTGCAGAAATCTTAATTTTCTAAGTTTGTCTTAATTTTGGCAGACAGCTAGTTAAACTAAGGAACAAGGCAAAGCTTTTCCATAAATCTGAGCAAGATCAAATGACTGAACCAATAAATTCAGTCCTATTCTGGAAACAACGAAGAAAGAAAAACTGAAACTTTCGAAGCTATGTAGCTGTAGTAACTGCAGGTTATAGACACTTTTGCATGGACATTTTAACAGGTGTAGGCTAATCCTTGGAAAGATAAAACATTACGAAAACACTGGAATGAATACTAAATTGGAAAGTGCTCCGCGTATTAACCTCCTTTTCTTCTAGCCCAGTCCGAATTGCAAAATCGGCATGAAACAGTCTAAAATCACAGAGCACTTATTTGCTCAGTGAGTTAGGTTCTGATTTGCACAAAGCACCTACCATCAAGAGTCATAATAGATAAGAGTATGAAACTCTTTCACTACTATGCACTAAACATGCTAGGCATGCTCGATGCGTTTGCGTTAACTTGGAACTCCAACGGGTGCAAACTCGCGGAGATTAATCCTACATTACATACTGTATGTAAGTTTAAGGCTAATTAGAGCGAATCAGTGAGCACCTAACAGACACGAGTTCAGATGAAGCATTTGCTTTGCATTTAGTGCAAGAGGAGTCCCTCCCTGAAAGTTTCGAAGAAAAGGGAGCTCCCAAGTTAAAGCAGTATGCCCAATAAGAGTTTCTTCCTGTTATCATGTTGCTCAGTTTTGATGAAACTCTAGACAAAATTTATCCTAACAGAAAACAAGACGAGCTTTTATTGGAGTATAAACAAAATAGAACAATAAACCTAAATCCCCTGACGGGGCGAATTATGTAGATGGTTAATGTAAATATTAAAATGTCTATAAGGTCTTCACCAAATCCTCTAATTCTTCCTTCGTCAATAAATGAAAACCTTCATCTGTTGTGACTGTAGCCACCTAAAATGGAAAATTAATACCCGAAAAAAGTAATGCCGAAAAAATATTAAAAGAAACCAAACTGAACTGCTGAAATTCAATAATATAACTACTCAGTGCTCACACAGTCAAAACTAGTTAAAGTGGAGGTTCATTCCGTCGTTTATTCAATCAAAATATCTGACATTAATTAATAAAACAACTCATATTAAGTGCACACAGAAGTAGGTACATAGTTTAATATACAAGATCGAGGGACCTGAGCATTAAGTAAAAATTTAAATTTAGCATAAACCTGCTTAAGGTGGTGAATCCTTTTGGGCACATATTGTTGTTTGGCGGCGTAAATCAAGATGAAATTTGACGAAACTTTCCGAAATAAGTTCTTTTAGCGTTCTAACACCCTCCGCGCAATCCCGATTCAAAAATTCGAGATTTCCGGTCAGAGTGGTTTTTCCAAATTTCTGAACATTTGGCAGCTGCTATACAGTTATGACTGTATTCATTCGAAAGATCTCATTGAGCTTCACATTTTTGCTTTTTAAAGCAAGTTTCTAACTTTTCTCTACAGTGAGATATAGCCGATTTTCTTGTTTTGGCGTCGAAAACTTGTCATTTTTGCAGAAATCAAATTATCCAACATTTCTTGAACTACGCAACCCGTAAAATCAAACTAAGGGCGTCGATCTGAAGGTCTCACAGGGACAAATTATCCGACGCATGATCGTCTTCCAACTGCTATCCTGTAGGCTGCTATCATAAAAAATGTAGTTTTTGCAAAAACATGACTAATTTTTTCCAAAGATTGTGGAGCATTCACCATGCAAGCTGGAGGGCTGCTACTGAACAAATGTGTTCTACACGAAATTTTTGTGAATTGCAATAAAAGTCATAATGAAAACATTTAAAAGATTATCAAATCGCAATTCGCTTAATGAAACAAAATGATGATAATAAAAACTTCTTTTTTAGACAATTCTAAAAACATGGTTAGATTATAAGTGCAAAATGTACGATCTTTAGCTAAAATAGGGGGGGGCCTTGGGGAAGGCAGCCCCCAGCTGAAAGGCAGACCTTTTTAGAATATGGCAGGATTGAAACCTATTTTTCAGATCACATTTTGCAACAATTTTACAAAATTTAGCACTGTATTTTGATGTGAAAATTAGTTTTTTCTGAGTTGATTAGAAAAATTCGCGCAGAGGGCGCGAAAATTTTACAAAGTTTTCCCCGACGAGTCAAATTTTCTGGTGGGCAAATCAGTTTCGAGGAGGGGAATTCCCCCCTCTGGCCCTCCCCTGCCTACGCCCCTGGCAGATATGAAGTCAGCGAGACCGATTTTATCTGTTTCGTGCATAAAATCTCTAATAGGAGTTATCCTGACCGAATATTAGGGTTGGTTTGTTCCCGTCGGTTGGTTTTTTCCCACCATTGGTTTTTTACCCCGCTAATCAGCCGTCATTTCTTGAACTACGCAACCCGTAAAATCAAACTAAGGGCGTCGATCTGAAGGTCTCACAGGGACAAATTATCCGACGCATGATCGTCTTCCAACTGCTATCCTGTAGGCTGCTATCATAAAAAATGTAGTTTTTGCAAAAACATGACTAATTTTTTTCCAAAGATTGTGGAGCATTCACCATGCAAGCTGGAGGGCTGCTACTGAACAAATGTGTTCTACACGAATATACCCAGGGACGATTTTTTAGTCGCCCCGATTGCTGCTTTCTAGCTAAAGTAATCGCTTGATAAATTTGGAAAAAGTAGGCCAAATACAGGTTACGCACGCATTTTAGCTTATTTCTCCATAACGAAGAGCGATTTCACAATAAATAAAAAATCTTCCCCAGCTATTTGATTGAGGTATCGTGTGATATAACGGATGTCTCGCGAAAAAATTTACTTGAGTCTGCAAAAATTCTGGAAAATTATACTTCTTCTAAAATGTGTTAAAAATATTTTAGAAAAGCAACATTAGTTTCGTGGCATGCATTAAAAAGAGAAAATGTCAAGCTACATTTTGATATAAAAATGGCTTCTTAACTCCAAGTAATGAATGAGTAATAATGGTGCAAACTTTATGTGACCAAAGGGAATCACCACCTTAAGGTGCTGGTTTCCTTTCGGGTATTTTTGACTCCTACGGCTTTAATCCTTTACGCAAAGGGCTAAAACTTACGAAATAACCTATTTCCGTGCTCTTTAACATTTTAGGACCAGTCCCGTATTCTTAGGCCAAAAGATAAGAAAGTTTTGGTTTTTGGCCTTAAGCTCCCAGTAGGTAGACAAGACACGGAATTGGTTGGTATGGCTAGAAAGAGGACTCGAAAATGAACATTTTTGCTTTTACAGCCTTTGAGCTATCTCCAGTGGTTAAGTCAGTATAAGCAAAAAACTGTTTTTAGGGTCAAAAAATGGCCATTTTCGAGGAAATCAGTTTTTTCAAAACTACTGCCACATGTTAAGGACAAAATTGGCTTAGTTATACCCAATCGATACATCGTCCAAATGCACATTTTATGAATGCCTATTAGCCGGACTTTATTGCTTTCAGCTAGAGATTTGGCCGAAAAACCATTTTGGCAAAACTGCGATTATTTTGTTTCGAACATCGATTTCTCAAAAACTACTCGACGGATTCCGGAGATTTTCGGCAGAATCGAAATTCGCACTTCTGCGGAGGGACGTTTTTCTTGGTTTGGGCTAAAACGTATTGAGAAGCAAGAAAACTCAATGCGAAGTTGCGAAATTTCGTGTTACTGTGCATTTGGCCGATTTTCTCGACCGTTAAGACCTGCTCAGCCAAATCCAAGAAAACGTCCCTCGGCCCATATGTCCTTCATATCGTGGCGCAAAAAGAACTTTTGGCCGATTCTTCAGTTTTGAGAAATCGATGTTCAAAGACGTTTGGTCTATATTCATCCTGTTAGATGTCAGCTTGTCAGAAAATTTCTGCTAGTTTTTGGCTAATTTTGCCATTTCTGTAAGCTCATGTGAATGTACAGATAATAAGCTTTAAAACGATGTATAAAGCTCTTTACAACTCCCAAAATTGCGAAAGTTATAGCGTTTCAAAAAACACCACAAAAGCACTGCACAAAAGGATACCACCACCTTAAACTAGCGCGTCCCTCCTCCAAACTCACTTAATTTGCATTGATTTATGATACCTATTCTTTTTACCTCAATGTTGGCAGCGCTTAATTTTTCCTCCATCACCTGTTTCAAGATGCCCAAGGATTTCTGCATGGCCTCATGCAATGTTATAGACTACAATAAAGAGAAAGACAATAGCACAAAAATCAATGACAGTCACTACTAAACTGACACAGCCTCTAAAACTGAAACATAGTAAGAAAATGATAGATTCCTTGAAGCCTTCAAACAGTGTGAACCAATCTTGACACCCTTGACACCCACGCTTTGATCCCAGCATTTAACAGAAAAATTTCTAAATCGTTTCAGTCGCTCACCCACCTTTCCCCTCAATTACTTACTGTATTATACTGCTCTTTGAGCGACTGCTGGGCGCCTTCTGACGCCGCCCCGATGGCCTTGGCCTGACACTCAATATAGGTACCGCTCGGATCCATTGTAAATCTAAAATAAGTGCATAACTGCATCAATAAAAGCACAAGAAAAGGTAGCACAAAAACGTTCAGGAATTTTGTATAACTCTTATTTTCATCTCCAAATTCTACAGTTTTACGTCTAATTTTAGGAATCATAAATAGTTCCTGAATATTTTCATGAATTTTGCATAATTCCTGAACCTTTTAGGAATATTGTATAAGCGATGAACATTTTAGGAAATTCTGTATTAGTCTGGTCGACGTGTACTACATAGAACCACTGATTTTGTAAATCTAGTTCTAATTTTTTGCTCATCTAAGTTTTGCTAAAATTTACACAGTCTACTTCAGTAGCCTGCAGTACACAAACAGAGTCCGTCACTGACTCGAATCTTTACACCTTTACAGAAAGGACTACCTACGTACGTACGTATCACAGGACTTTTGTTGAATACGCAATAAATACGTGCTGGAAGGGAATTTCTCATCTTCGGGAAGAGGAGGGAACCACCAGACTATATTTTTCTCAATTCCTCCCAAGTCAGTTTTTTGCATAAAAGTGTTACGCCAAAGACCGGGAAACAGCTAAAAAATCCCAAAATCACCGGCCCCTCGAGTTAACAGTGCCTTAATATAGAGGTCGGGAAAAAAACCAAGAAACCATTTTGGATTCTGCAGAATTACCCAGTGGAGCAATCCGGCTATATTTTCTCATCAAGCCCCGTCTAGACTGCCATTTTGGTATATAAATCGCCTTTCTAGGTCTTGTCGTTAATTAGTAATTAACGGCTGATTAGCGGGGTAAAAAACCAATGGTGGGAAAAAACCAACCGACGGGAACAAACCAACCCTAATATTCGGTCAGGATAACTCCTATTAGAGATTTTATGCACGAAACAGATAAAATCGGTCTCGCTGACTTCATATCTGCCAGGGGCGTAGGCAGGGGAGGGCCAGAGGGGGGAATTCCCCTCCCCGAAACTGATTTGCCCCCCAGAAAATTTGACTCGTCGGGGAAAACTTTGTAAAATTTTCGCGCCCTCTGCGCGAATTTTTCTAATCAACTCAGAAAAAACTAATTTTCACATCAAAATACAGTGCTAAATTTTGTAAAATTGTTGCAAAATGTGATCTGAAAAATAGGTTTCAATCCTGCCATATTCTAAAAAGGTCTGCGTTTTGTCATAAAGCCATATTCTGCCATATTCTAAAAAGGTCTGCCTTTCAGCTGGGGGCTGCCGTCCCCAAGGCCCCCCCCCCTATTTTAGCTAAAGATCGTACATTTTGCACTTATAATCTAACCATGTTTTTAGAATTGTCTAAAAAAGAAGTTTTTATTATCATCATTTTGTTTCATTAAGCGAATTGCGATTTGATAATCTTTTAAATGTTTTCATTATGACTTTTATTGCAATTCACAAAAATTTCGTGTAGAACACATTTGTTCAGTAGCAGCCCTCCAGCTTGCATGGTGAATGCTCCACAATCTTTGGAAAAAATTAGTCATGTTTTTGCAAAAACTACATTTTTTATGATAGCAGCCTACAGGATAGCAGTTGGAAGACGATCATGCGTCGGATAATTTGTCCCTGTGAGTCCTTCAGATCGACGCCCTTAGTTTGATTTTACGGGTTGCGTAGTTCAAGAAATGTTGGATAATTTGATTTCTGCAAAAATGACAAGTTTTCGACGCCAAAACAAGAAAATCGGCTATATCTCACGGTAGAGAAAAGTTAGAAACTTGCTTTAAAAAGCAAAAATGTGAAGCTCAATGAGATCTTTCGAATGAATACAGTCATAACTGTATAGCAGCTGCCAAATGTTCAGAAATTTGGAAAAACCACTCTGACCGGAAATCTCGAATTTTTGAATCGGGATTGCGCGGAGGGTGTTAGAACGCTAAAAGAACTTATTTCGGAAAGTTTCGTCAAATTTCATCTTGATTTACGCCGCCAAACAACAATATGTGCCCAAAAGGATTCACCACCTTAAGCAGGTTTATGCTAAATTTAAATTTTTACTTAATGCTCAGGTCCCTCGATCTTGTATATTAAACTATGTACCTACTTCTGTGTGCACTTAATATGAGTTGTTTTATTAATTAATGTCAGATATTTTGATTGAATAAACGACGGAATGAACCTCCACTTTAACTAGTTTTGACTGTGTGAGCACTGAGTAGTTATATTATTGAATTTCAGCAGTTCAGTTTGGTTTCTTTTAATATTTTTTCGGCATTACTTTTTTCGGGTATTAATTTTCCATTTTAGGTAGCGAATTAATTAAGCGAATTGCGATTTGATAATCTTTTAAATGTTTTCATTATGACTTTTATTGCAATTCACAAAAATTCTCCAGCATCTGGGGGCTCTGCACAGCTGACTTCCCGCGTAGCTGCTATATTTATATACGTCTTGTATGCATATAAACCTCCAAAAGTTTAAACATGTTCAGTTGTCATAACTTTAGGTTAAGTTAGGGTTGTTTTTTCCCGGAAAAAAGATTTTCTGAACGCATATAAGCAGTTTTTACCATATTTAATAGCTCTACATGGTTAATGCAACTATGTACACAAGCGCTTACCAAGGTTCCAGTATTGAGTACAGGAATCAAATATTTTCAGCAAACGATACCAGGGTTTTTTTTGAAAATCGGACCTGCGTAAATTTTGCGTATTTTTGTTTTCGAGTGCGTATTTTTATTTTCGACTGCGTAAAATTACAAAAATCGCTTCTCAACGTTATAAACGCTATAAACTCATTTAGCGTCGAATTAATTCGTTTTTAAGAGTTTTTAAACAACCTTAAGGGTTTTAGCTTCATTTTACGTTGCGTGCCGATTGAACTACGGTGCAAAAATATGAATATTTGATGCAAAATAGATACGCAGGGGGTCTGGGGGGCGCAGCCCCCAGAAGTTGAAGAAAATTTTAAATTTTGGATTAAATTTGCTCTTAAAACTTTGAATTCTTTGCCTGGAGCAATTTAATAGTAAAGTTAATTGTTGGTTAGACAAACAGAGTTTACGAATAGAACAAAAGAGTCTTAGAACAGATAAGATTTTAGTTTACTATGTCAAATCAAAATAGAAACAAAAACAACGCATGTATTATATATTTATACGTGTGCTTACAAGCAACTGCAGACGGAAGGATCAATGTAGAAGCGAAGAGGTAAGTGGGGGGGTCTGGGGGGCGGAGCCCCCCAGAAGAAGCCAGAGTCCAAACTACGTTGAATTGTCTCAAGAAATTAATTTAGAGCACTCTGGAAATTCTTGCTACCGAATTTTTCGGCTGCGTATTTTGGTGCGTATTTTTGTTTTTGACTGCGTATTTTTAAGCTCGACTGCGTAAATACGCAGTATTTTACGCAAAAAAAACCGTGAACGATACTTTAAAGCAAACTGCAGGTGAGTTCTATACACCTTGGCGGTTCTACTAGACCTGGTCTGCGGTTTTCGCAGGTAACACACTTGATAAAGTAAACAAATCCAGACGTTTTAACAGTTTTGAGTTCAACACGCCACTGTTAAGTATGGAATTATTAACTCTACCTAAAAGGTACTCAATCATACAACCTTCAACAGCAAATAATATTAATTTCTAGAATTAGCCCAATTTCTAATATCACCTCATTACATCAGTAAATACTATTTTTAATAATTCCCTAATATTCTCATCATTAATTAACTTTCAGAACATGTCCCGAATATTTTTCCAGTTTTTCTGATGCTTCGAAAAAACCGAAATACAATTTCGTGACATACTCCCACCTCTGAGAAACACTGGATCAAGCGAATAACTGTTTTGAAAAACCTGGGTAGATGTTAACAATTTTTGGATGTGCCCCCCTCGAAATTTTTTTCTGGCTACGCCACTGAATTATCTGCAGTTATTTTGGCGATATTCCTTACCATAAGTGAGAAAATCTAATATCAAAATTTACAGCATCAAACTGGCGAGGTTTCATCAAATTTGCAGCTCCTATGTTAAAATATAAAATTTGTAAATCTTTCAAAATTTGATGAAATAAATTAAAATAAATGTTGTTATAGTGTTTTTCCCGTATTTCTTTTTCCCAGAGTGCTTTTTGGCCACTTTAGCTTAGCCAAACAGGCGATCCGCCAAAATCAGGTTTTTGTTTTATAAAAATGTTTTTGTTTAACTGTTTTAACATCACATACTGAAGTAAGTGTATAACCCGCCCAGTTTCCCCATGCCAGGTGCGCACCTGGTGAGGCTGGGCGATGAGACGCATGGGGCTAGAGCACTCATCTTTGGGTTATATACGATATGAGCTTCAGTCACTCTTAACGTAGTCGCACTAATCAGATTGGATTTATGTTTTCTAACAGCGTCTGTATGGTATATACTTATATATTCTTTTGTATGTATCACTATATGCTTCACTTTCTATCATATTTATTCATCACCGTTTACGTGTATGTTTTCTGCCTAACTTATGCCTTTGTTAATTTTATTCTTCGATATTTTAAATTTATTTCGTTTCATTTCTGTTGGCTATGGCTGCCGGTCGAACCAATAGTTCTTTATCTGACGTCACTGGAAGTTATAAGTTTTATACCACGGTCGCTTTTGGCGATGGTAAGGATAACTTACCGTGCTTCTCTTGTTTTTTACCGGCTAGCGAAAAATTGTGAAGTCCAAATGCAATTTTGAGCTGTTCATTGAAAGAGGGCATTAAAATTGCTATGTGGATGACTTTGAGCATTAAATATCCATTTTTGGGAGTTTGGCAGCAAAACAAAGATTGGTTATTGTTTCCACCCCTTGGTTTATTTTGTAAGAATTCTGCTGGCAGCAAGCCAAGCGTTGCAGGAAGTCGAGACCAACATTTCTGGAAAGAGCACATGTAGCTCTCATAGAACCTATTAAAAGTTATCAGCTAACTGCTATGGAAAAGTTTCCACAGGCCTTCAAAAATAGGCTAATTTTGAATTTTTTTTGGGGGGGGGGTCGAAAATGCAAAATTAACGAAATGTCAAAAAATGCTCAAAAGCGGTCCGATTTAGCTCAAATTTTGTATGATAAAAGGAGGGATGGGCCCTGCCAACTTGCAAGCTAAATTTGAGCCCCCTAGCTCATTCCCATCGCCCAAACGGGGAGTTGGTTTTTTACCCCACCACTTTGATGGTTCGTTTTTTGCTCCGACCTCTATACTTCCGCAACTGACATGTAATGGAAGCGAATTTCTAATTTTTGGGGAGAGGAGGACGGGGCCAAGAAATATCCGCAGTTATCCTCGCATACAGTTACGTAGTCAGTTCTTCAGCATAAATTTTGCTGTCAAAACTCCCAAAAAGCCAACCAATCCAATAAATCGCCAAACCCAGCCACCCCCTCAGATTCCCACTACACCTTACATATATACTGTATTATGTACAATACACTAGTCAATAAGTAACGTACAGTCTTGGACCGCCCTTATCACAACCGGCCATCAGGAGAGCCACGCCAAAGGGCCGACTCATGGCCGCTTTGGCATCATCGTCTCCAAACTCCAGGGCATGATTGGAGACTGCCTGAACCACACCCTCCACTGACATCTTCTCACCATAGAAAAACCAATGATTCTAAACAAATTAACAAACAACACCAGGAATTAAACTAAACAAAGAAACACAATATATATTAAAGAACCAAGAAAAAACAAAATTACATAGATTATTAATTTGGGAAAACTGCAATCAGTTAGTATGACAGTGTAACGTCTGGGTCATCCAGGTTAATTTTGCTATCCCAGTGTACATGTAATTAACCGGAGAGAGAGCAACGTAACATGGGTTTAGGCTTTGATAACATCGGCCCCCGGATTCGCCAACGTAAGAAGCCGAATCTTTTAATTTGTTTTCCAAATGATGAAATGAAATTCGTTACCTGTGCCTCCTGTCGAGCGCGATCCACCAACGTTCGACTGTCACCAATTAAGCCGCTGGTTGCACATCCTGGAACCATAAAACATACCTACACTATTGACGTATGCAAAATGAACTTCAAAACAAAATCTGGAAATGGAAATCAAATCTGTCCAGATGCCAGGGTATTTTCAAAATTTCACATGTGCTTTTCAGTGTGTTTTTAAGAGAATGTGTTTTTAACTGCCTATCTTTTTAATGTGCCTAACTGCCAATACAAACAACTGTCTTCAACGATTATTGGCCCGTCTAAATTTTTTACTGCCTAACACTGATCGCTCTGTATGCGACAATCAATAGGGCGAAGCGTGAAAGTCCAACCGGGTGGAATAAGCCCAGTTATTCGAAGCAGTCTACTGCAGCGCAACCAGATGCAAACTATACAGTCAGTGAAGGAAACTTATACGGTACGATTTTTAACGCGTTCCCACACTCATATGCAAAAATTCGAACGATTGCAATCTAATCTGTAGTTATCGGCCGTGCTGTACTTCAGCAGCACGCTACTGCGACGCAACCAGATTCAAACTATAATAGTGTCAATGTAGCCATGTACGTTAATTTGTCATGTCCTGAGTAGAGGTGTTCCGGGACCGCCACTACCGGAGCCGGGGCCGGGACCTGGAAATTGGGGGTCCAAATCGAAAATTTTCAAACATTTTCCTGAAAATTCAAATTTTGCAGTAATTTCTGATATACAAACGTTACTATCATTGTTTTCATTCAAATCGGTGGAAAAACAAACGATTTGCAACACTTCTAGGCTTTCGAAATTTCAAAATGTGGTCAAAAAATGTAAGAAATTGACAAAATTTTGCCAATTTTTGGCCCCGGTCGGGACCGGGGCCAGACCACCGGAGCCCGGCCGCCCCGGTGCATCTCTAGTCCTGAGCTATCTACGCACCCCATTCAATATGTTTTACCGTTTACAGGAAGTTTACGTATGCGTGGTTGCTGCATAACAGTGCAGCATGATAGCAGCACCGCACCGTGTAAGTTCATCGTGTTCAGCGACCCAGATAACATGCGCCCCACTAAAACTGGGCTTATTCTAGTGGGGGGTGGGGGGGGGGGGGGCGGTGGCCCCCCCCATAAACACCCTTCCCCCCCCCCCAAAAATCGTTCCCCCCCCAAAAATCGCCCCCCCCCAAAAAAAGTGGGTGCCCCTTTTGGTACCAACTTTTGCCCTGAAAAAATCGCTCAGAAGGCCAAATTTTCAAAAATTTTCCGGCTTCGCCGGAGATTTTTACTCAATTTTTGCCCTTTTCAACACTAAATCTGCTTATTTTTGCTATGAAAATCAACTTTTATAGTATATGCCAGAAAAATAGCGCTATTTTTAGCATATTGTTCGAAAAATTTTCGCCCCCCCCCCCCCAACAATTCCTTGCCCGTCGGACCTTTGGGGGGGGGCCCCCCCCCAAGAAGCCCCCCCCCAAGAAAAAATCCCTAGAATAAGCCCAGCTAAAAGGCCCACAAACAGCATATTTATGCAAATTTTTGAATATTTTCTGTGGAGTTGGGACTTGAAATTTTCAAAAACAGCTATTTGGTGGGCCAACTTTGGGCCGGCCGCCTGAATAATCCCGGCCAGATATCGAGAATCGCCTTCGCTTTTCTATGGGACCCAACCCAAAATTTATTATGCAACAATCCGCTTGGCTCTAGCTTGTTCCCTGAGCTCTGCAACTCTGACACAAAATTGGCCTTTTCTGGCCAAAATAGTCCAGAACCCACTTTTGTCCGCCCTGGGGGCATGCCGAGCCGGGCAGCGAAAAACTATCAAAAAGGTTCACTCTCGGGTACATACGTTCAGACAAACCGAAAAAATAGACAAAAATGACAAAATAGAAAATTTTTGCTATTTTTATAGCAAACACAGCTATTTTTAAATAATTTTCGCGCCGTCGGCGCGATAATTTACTTTTTGCAAGAAATAAACATCCAATGTACGATTTTTGGGCAAAAATGAAAAATTCTGCAATTTCTGGGGTGCGGAGCCCCCAGACCCCCCGTTGTGCTTTACCATGGACCCCCTTTTCAAAATCCTGACCTGGGTGCGGGCCTGATAATAACGTTAAGCAGAGATACCTGTGAACTGTTTAACATCACGTACCAATATGAGAGTCAATCTTAGAAATTTTTTCCATGCTCCGAGGTTCCATTAGAGTGGACGTGATTCGTTTCTCCACAGCCAGAACAACTCCTTCGCTGCTCTGAATCCCAATGGCTGTTGAACCCAACTGAAACAAAAAATTGTTTATTAGCTTGCCTTAAAAGAGCAGTGACGAGCAGAGCAAGACGACTGACACATTTTCTGATAACAAACAATAACTTGAGAATAATAAATGTATAAGATTTATTTAATTTTAAAGAGTCAAACTCTCAAAGATCACATTTTTCCTAAAGTTTGTGAACCTCGCTTTTGAAATATTTTATAACACCACACAGCCACTTACACCACACATGCAAGGGAAACAAATGTGAGGAGGAGGGGGTAAATCGATATATATATATATATACAAGTAACAAAAACGCTCCGCACAAAAGAGGATAATATGTGTGTGTTGGCTGTATCGTATATATATATATATATATATCCTTTAAATATCCTTTAAATATATAATAAATATAAATAGGTATATATATATCCTTTAAATTCCGGTTGAAGAAGTAAAGACAAAAGTTTCATGGGCACGTGACGTTATTTGGCACAGCAAATATTGGTGGATGGTTCCATGTCAAAAGTTGCTCAGCTCACTTAGGGCTTTCATTTGATACCAAATTTGACCACTTTTGAAAAATTTAAGTTTTGACCCAAAATCGCCTAAGTCCCCACCCCACCTCACCACAGCACTCTACAGCCACTTTGAGCATGCAGTTCTATGACAAAAGTTGCTCAGCTCGCTTAGGGCTTTCATTTGGTACCAAATTTGACCACTTTTAAAAACTTTCATTTTTGACCGAAAATCGCCTAAGTCCCCACCCCACCTCACCACAGCACTCTACAGCCACTTTGAGCATGCAGTTCTATGACAAAAGTTGCTCAGCTCGCTTAGGGCTTTCATTTGGTACCAAATTTGACCACTTTTTGAAAACTTTCATTTTTGACCGAAAATCGCCCTAAGTCCCCACCCCACCCCACCACAGCACTCTACAGCCATGAGCATGCAGTTCTATGACAAAAGTTGCTCAGCTCGCTTAGGGCTTTCATTTGGGTTCAACAGCCATTGGGATTCAGGGCGAAGGATTGTTCTGGGCTGTGGAGGAGCGAATCACGTCCACTCTAATGGAACCTCGGAGCATGGAAAAATTTCTAAGATTGACTCTCATGTTGGTACGTGATGTTAAATGACTCACAGGTACTCTGCTTAACGTTATTATCAGGCCCCACCCAGGTCAGGATTTTGAAAAGGGGGTCCATGGTAAAGCACAACGGGGGGTCTGGGGGCTCCGCACCCAAGCAGTTTTTCATTTTTTGCCCAAAAATCGTTGCATTGGATGTTTATTTCTTGCAAAAAAAGTAAATTATCGCGCCGACGGCGCGAAAATTGGCTTAAAAATAACTGTGTTTGCTATAAAAATAGCAAAAATTTTCTATTTTGTCATTTTTAATCTATTTTTTCGGTTTTACTATCTGAACAGTATGTACCCGAGAGTGAACCTTTTTGATAGTTTTTCGCTGCCCGGCTCGGCATGCCCCCAGAGGCGGACAAAAGAGGGTTCTGGACTATTTTGGCCAGAAAAGACCAATTTTGTGTCAGAGTTGCAGAGCTCAGGGGACAAGCTAGAGCCAAGCGAGATTGTTGCATAATAAATTTGGGTTGGGAATCCCATAGAAAAGCGAAGGCGATTCTCGATATCTGGCCGGGATTGTCAGGCGGCCGGCCCAAAGTTGGCCCACCAAATAGCTGTCTTGAAAATTTCAAGTCCCAACTCCACAGAAAATATTCAAAAATTTTCATAAATCTTCTTGTTTGTGGGCCTTGTAGCTGGGCTTATTCTAGGGATTTTTCTTGGGGGGGGGGGGCTTCTTGGGGAGCCCCCCCAAAGGTCCGAGGGGCAGGGAATTTTTGGGGGGGGGGGGGGGGCGAAAATTTTTCGAAAAATGCTAAAAATAGCGCTATTTTTCTGGCATATAAATAAAAGTTGATTTCTATAGCAAAAATAAGCGGATTTAGTGTTGAAAAGGGCAAACATTGAGTAAAAATCTCCGGCGAAGCCGGAAAATTTTAAAAATTTGGCCTCCTGAGCGAGTTTTTCAGGGCAAAATTTGGTACCAAAAGGGGCACCCACTTTTTTGGGGGGGGGCGATTACGGGGGGGGGAACGATTTTGGGGGGGGGGGGAAGGGTGTTTATGGGGGGGGCCCCCCCCCCCCCCCCCACCCCCACTAGAAAAAGCCCAGTTTTAGTGGGGCACATGTTATCTGGGTCGCTGAACACGATGAACTTACACGGTGCGGTGCTGCTATCATGCTGCACTGTTATGCAGCAACCACGCATACGTAAACTTCCTGTAAACGGTAAAACATATTGAGTGGGGTGCGTGGATAGCTCAGGACTAGAGATGCACCGGGGCGGCCGGGCTCCGGTGGTCTGACCCCGGTTCCGACCGGGACCAAAAATTGGCAAAATTTTGTCAATTTCTTACATTTTTTGACCACATTTTGAAATTTCGAAAGCCTAGAAGTGTTGCAAATCGTTTGTTTTTCCACCGATTTGAATGAAAACAATGATAGTAACGTTTGTATATCAGAAATTACTGCAAAATTTGAATTTTCAGGAAAATGTTTGAAAATTTTCGATTTGGACCTCCAATTTCCAGGTCCCGGCCCCGGCTCCGGTAGTGGCGGTCCCGGAACACCTCTACTCAGGACATGACAAATTAACGTACATGGCTACATGGACACTATTATAGTTTGAATCTGGTTGCATCGCAGCAGCGTGCTGCTGAAGTACAGCACGGCCAATAACTACAGATTAGATTGCAATCGTTCGAATTTTTGCATATGAGTGTGGGAACACGTTAAAAATCGTACCGTATAAGTTTCCTTCACTGACTGTATAGTTTGCATCTGGTTGCGCTACGGTGGACTGCTTCGAATAACTGGGCTTATTCCACCCGGTTGGACTTTCACGCTTCGCCCTATTGATTGTCGCATACAGAGCGATCAGTGTTAGGCAGTAAAAAATTTAGACGGGCCAATAATCGTTGAAGACAGTTGTTTGTATTGGCAGTTAGGCACATTAAAAAGATAGGCAGTTAAAAACACATTCTCTTAAAAACACACTGAAAAGCACATGTGAAATTTTGAAAATACCCTGGCATCTGGACAGATTTGATTTCCATTTCCAGATTTTGTTTTGAAGTTCATTTTGCATACGTCAACCGTGTAGGTATGTTTTATGGTTCCAGGATGTGCAACCAGCGGCTTAATTGGTGACAGTCGAACGTTGGTGGATCGCGCTCGACAGGAGGCACAGGTAACGAATTTCATTTCATCATTTGGAAAACAAATTAAAAGATTCGGCTTCTTACGTTGGCGAATCCGGGGGCCGATGTTATCAAAGCCTAAACCCATGTTACGTTGCTCTCTCTCCGGTTAATTACATGTACACTGGGATAGCAAAATTAACCTGGATGACCCAGACGTTACACTGTCATACTAACTGATTGCAGTTTTCCCAAATTAATAATCTATGTAATTTTGTTTTTTTCTTGGTTCTTTAATATATATTGTGTTTCTTTGTTTAGTTTAATTCCTGGTGTTGTTTGTTAATTTGTTTTAGAATCATTGATTTTTCTATGGTGAAGATGTCAGTGGAGGGGTGTGGTTCAGGCAGTCTCCAATCATGCCCTGGAGTTTGGAGACGATGATGCCAAAGCGGCCATGAGTCGGCCCTTTGGCGTGGCTCTCCTGATGGCCGGTTGTGATAAGGGCGGTCCAAGACTGTACGTTACTTATTGACTAGTGTGTTGTACATAATACAGTATATATGTAAGGTGTAGTGGGAATCTGAGGGGGTGGCTGGGTTTGGCGATTTATTGGATTGGTTGGCTTTTTGGGAGTTTTGACAGCAAAATTTATGCTGAAGAACTGACTACGTAACTGTATGCGAGGATAACTGCGGATATTTCTTGGCCCCGTCCTCCTCTCCCCAAAAATTAGAAATTCGCTTCCATTACATGTCAGTTGCGGAAGTATAGAGGTCGGAGCAAAAAACGAACCATCAAAGTGGTGGGGTAAAAAACCAACACCCCGTTTGGCGATGGGAATGAGCTGAGGGGCTCAAATTTGACATGCAAGTTGGCAGGGCCCATCCCACCTTTTATCATACAAAATTTGAGCTAAATCGGACCGCTTTTTGAGCATTTTTTGACATTTCGTTAATTTTGCATTTTCGACCCCCCCCCCCCCCCCAAAAAAAAAAAAAAAATTGAAAATTAGCCTATTTTTGAAGACCTTATGGAAAGTTTTCCATGGCAGTTTGGCTATAACTTTTAAAAGTTTCTATGAGAGCTACATGTGCTCTTTCCAGAAATGTTGGTCTCGGCTTCCTGCAACGCTTGGCTTGCTGCCAGCAGAATTCTTACAAAATAAACCAAGGGGTGGGGGAAACAATAAGGAATCTTTGTTTTGCTGTTAAACTCCCAAAAATGGATATTTAAAGCTCAAAGTCATCCACATTGTAATTTTAATGCCCTCTTTCAATGAACAGCTCAAAATTGCATTTGGACTCCACAATTTTTCGCTAGCCGGTAAAAAAAACAAGAGAGGGAAGCACGGTAAATTTATCCTTCACCATCGCCAAAAGCGACCGTGGTAGAAAACTTATAAACTTCCAGTGACATCAGACAAAGAACTATTGGTTCGACCGGCAGCCATAGCCAACAGAAATGAAACGAAATAAATTTAAAATATCGAAGAATAAAATTAACAAAGGCATAAGTTAGGCAGAAAACATACACGTAAACGGTGATGAATAAATATGATAGAAAGTGAAGCATATAGTGATACATACAAAAGAATATATAAGTATATACCATACAGACGCTGTTAGAAAACATAAATCCAATCTGATTAGTGCGACTACGTTAAGAGTGACTGAAGCTCATATCGTATATAACCCAAAGATGAGTGCTCTAGCCCCATGCGTCTCATCGCCCAGCCTCACCAGGTGCGCACCTGGCATGTGCAAAACTGGGCCAACGGTTAACACACTTACTTCAGTATGTGATGTTAAAACAGTTAAACAAAAACATTTTTATAAAACAAAAACCTGATTTTGGCGGATCGCCTGTTTGGCTAAGCTAAAGTGGCCAAAAAGCACTCTGGGAAAAGGAAATACGGGAAAAACACTAGAACAACATTAATTTATTTCATCAAATTTTGAAAGATTTACAAATTTTATATTTTAACATAGGAGCTGCAAATTTGATGAAACCTCGCCAGTTTAGTGCTGTAAAATTTTGATATTAGATTTTCTCACTTATGGTAAGGAATATCGCCAAAATAACTGCAGATAATTCAGTGGCGTAGCCAGAAAAAAATTTCGGGGGGCACATCCAAAAATTGTTAACATCCACCCTGGTTTTTCAAAACAGTTATTCGCTTGATCCAGTGTTTCTCAGAGGTGGGAGTATGTCACGAAATTGTATTTCGGTTTTTTCGAAGCATCAGAAAAACTGGAAAAATATTCGGGACATGTTCTGAAAGTTAATTAATGATGAGAATATTAGGGAATTATTAAAAATAGTATTTACTGATGTAATGAGGTGATATTAGAAATTGGGCTAATTCTAGAAATTAATATTATTTGCTGTTGAAGGTTGTATGATTGAGTACCTTTTAGGTAGAGTTAATAATTCCATACTTAACAGTGGCGTGTTGAACTCAAAACTGTTAAAACGTCTGGATTTGTTTACTTTATCAAGTGTGTTACCTGCGAAAACCGCAGACCAGGTCTAGTAGAACCGCCAAGGTGTATAGAACTCACCTGCAGTTTGCTTTAAAGTATCGTTCACGGTTTTTTTTTGCATAAAATACTGCGTATTTACGCAGTCGAGCTTAAAAATACGCAGTCAAAAACAAAAATACGCACCAAAATACGCAGCCGAAAAATTCGGTAGCAAGAATTTCAGAGTGCTCTAAATTAATTTCTTGAGACAATTCAACGTAGTTTGGACTCTGGCTTCTTCTGGGGGCTCCGCCCCCGACCCCCCCACTTACCTCTTCGCTTCTACATTGATCCTTCCGTCTGCAGTTGCATGTAAGCACACACGTATAAATATATAATACATGCGTTGTTTTTGTTTCTATTTTGATTTGACATAGTAAACTAAAATCTTATCTGTTCTAAGACTCTTTTGTTCTATTCGTAAACTCTGTTTGTCTAACCAACAATTAACTTTACTATTAAATTGCTCCAGGCAAAGAATTCAAAGTTTTAAGAGCAAATTTAATCCAAAATTTAAAATTTTCTTCAACTTCTGGGGGCTGCGCCCCCCCAGACCCCTGCGTATCTATTTTGCATCAAATATTCATATTTTTGCACCGTAGTTCAATCGGCACGCAACGTAAAATGAAGCTAAAACCCTTAAGGTTGTTTAAAAACTCTTAAAAACGAATTAATTCGACGCTAAATGAGTTTATAGCGTTTATAACGTTGAGAAGCGATTTTTGTAATTTTACGCAGTCGAAAACAAAAATACGCACTCGAAAACAAAAATACGCAAAATTTACGCAGGTCCGATTTTCAAAAAAAACCCTGGTATCGTTTGCTGAAAATATTTGATTCCTGTACTCAATACTGGAACCTTGGTAAGCGCTTGTGTACATAGTTGCATTAACCATGTAGAGCTATTAAATATGGTAAAAACTGCTTATATGCGTTCAGAAAATCTTTTTTCCGGGGAAAAAACAACCCTAACTTAACCTAAAGTTATGACAACTGAACATGTTTAAACTTTTGGAGGTTTATATGCATACAAGACGTATATAAATATAGCAGCTACGCGGGAAGTCAGCTGTGCAGAGCCCCCAGATGCTGGAGAATTTTTGTGAATTGCAATAAAAGTCATAATGAAAACATTTAAAAGATTATCAAATCGCAATTCGCTTAATTAATTCGCTACCTAAAATGGAAAATTAATACCCGAAAAAAGTAATGCCGAAAAAATATTAAAAGAAACCAAACTGAACTGCTGAAATTCAATAATATAACTACTCAGTGCTCACACAGTCAAAACTAGTTAAAGTGGAGGTTCATTCCGTCGTTTATTCAATCAAAATATCTGACATTAATTAATAAAACAACTCATATTAAGTGCACACAAAGTAGGTACATAGTTTAATATACAAGATCGAGGGACCTGAGCATTAAGTAAAAATTTAAATTTAGCATAAACCTGCTTAAGGTGGTGAATCCTTTTGGGCACATATTGTTGTTTGGCGGCGTAAATCAAGATGAAATTTGACGAAACTTTCCGAAATAAGTTCTTTTAGCGTTCTAACACCCTCCGCGCAATCCCGATTCAAAAATTCGAGATTTCCGGTCAGAGTTGTTTTTTCCAAATTTCTGAACATTTGGCAGCTGCTATACAGTTATGACTGTATTCATTCGAAAAAGACCTCATTGAGCTTCACATTTTTGCTTTTTAAAGCAAGTTTCTAACTTTTCTCTACCGTTGAGATATAGCCGATTTTCTTGTTTTGGCGTCGAAAACTTGTCATTTTTGCAGAAATCAAATTATCCAACATTTCTTGAACTACGCAACCCGTAAAATCAAACTAAGGGCGTCGATCTGAAGGACTCACAGGGACAAATTATCCGACGCATGATCGTCTTCCAACTGCTATCCTGTAGGCTGCTATCATAAAAAATGTAGTTTTTGCAAAAAACATGACTAATTTTTTCCAAAGATTGTGGAGCATTCACCATACAAGCTGGAGGGGGGCTGCTACTGAACAAATGTGTTCTACACGAAATTTTTGTGAATTGCAATAAAAGTCATAATGAAAACATTTAAAAGATTATCAAATCGCAATTCGCTTAATGAAACAAAATGATGATAATAAAAACTTCTTTTTTAGACAATTCTAAAAACATGGTTAGATTATAAGTGCAAAATGTACGATCTTTAGCTAAAATAGGGGGAGGGCCTTGGGGACGGCAGCCCCCAGCTGAAAAGCAGACCTTTTAGAAT
>JASAND010015100.1:0-39117 GCA_030248195.1 Trissonchulus latispiculum | reverse complement strand
GGGGCACTTATGTAGATGGGGGGGACAAAAATTTTGCCTTGGTCCCCCCTTATGGTTCGAAAAAATTTTTTTATCTCCGGTTTGGCTGAGAACTTGCCCCTAGGGTAAATCGAGGTCGCTGATTTCAAAAATCGAATCGAGAGATCGATCCGATCGATCAATCGATCAGTAGAATCGATCGATCAAAATCTATCAAAAATTTTTTGTCTCCGATTTTCGCGAAAAGTTGGCCCTAGGGCAATTCGGGGGTGCTGATTCCGAATCTTCAATCGAAATTTCGTGAAAATCGATCCTGCGCCCGCAAAAATCGATTTTTATCGATTTTTCAAAAATTCGTCAATAACTCGATTTTGGCAGCTCGTATCGAAATTTCGACTGCAGATTCGGAATCAGCACCCCCGAATTACCCTAGGGGCAACTTTTCGCGAAAATCGGAGACAAAAAATTTTTGATCGATTTTGATCGATCGATTCTACTGATCGATAGATCGATCGGATCGATCTCTCGATTCGATTTTTGAAATCAGCGACCTCGATTTACCCTAGGGGCAAGTTCTCAGCCAAATCGGAGACAAAAAATTTTTTCGAACCATAAGGGGGGACCAAGGCAAAATTTTTGTCCCCCCCATCTACATAAGTGCCGACAAGGGGTGGGGCAAGGGGGGGATGAATTTCCCTCCCCCTCGGCGAAGTCGTCCACAAGGAAGGGGTCGCAAAATTGCTCCCACAAGGGGTAAGAAAATTGGCCACTAGGGGTAAGAAAATTGCCCAAAAAATTTTTTTTCCCAAAATTTTCCCAAAAAGTTTTCAGTAAAAAATAGCTGTTTTTTGTTTAAAAATGGGAAAAATCGCTTGAAATTCACCTTCAAAAGTATATATATTCCTAAGAAAAATTACTCGCACACAAGGGGTGCCCATATTTGCTTGCACAAGGGTCAGTAAAATTTACCTCCCGTTCAGGTATGGTGATGGGGGGTACCCCCCCCCCACAAGTGACCTCAGAAATTTCAAAAAATGGCCCAAAATGGAAAATTTCCTAAATAATTTCAGAAAAAATTTTCAAAAAATGACCAATTTTGCCCCCCCCAAACTTTTTGGGTACAAAAACCGCTGGATGGGTTCGGGGGGGCGGAGCCGGAAGTTGGGAGGATGGTAATGTCAAAAATTCTGGGGGAGGAGTGGGTAAAAATGCTGAAAACAGAGTTTTTTGGTAATTGGAGCATCGGATAACTACAATCCCCTGTTCCCACCTACTTCTTGCCCCTTCCCCGACCCCCCCCCCCTTCCCCGGTAGTTTTCTCTACATGTAGGCTGAATTCACCATGTTCCAACCCCCCCCCGCCCCAACGGATGCATATATTTAAAGCATAGGTCACGTGTGATTACCGCCAGAGCCAATGTAGGGAGCTGAATGTTCGTTTCCAGTCAACATACTTTCTCGTAACTTTCTAAGAAAGGCCGTTGGCTTACCGACATAAATTCTGAGAAAGTCTGCTAATAGCCAGCAGACATTCTAAGAAAGGTAGCCAGTTAATCAACTAGATTCTTTTTTAAAAATGAGAATTTCAGTAGAATTTAAACCAACATTCTTAGAATGTCAGTCAGTAGTTGACATAAATTCTGCTTAAATTCTAAGAATGTCGTTAACGGCCGTTAACGAAACATTTGAAAGACGCAAAAGAGTGTTTACACAACACTGTGAATTGAACTCAAGTAAAGAATCGAATGTCCTATTAAATGCAGTTTGAATATATCACTGATTCCTACGTATAAAAAACCGACATTTATTTATTATACTTCTTTGCAAACATTAAATACGAAACACAGGACATCATAAAAAGGTTAGATGACAAACAAAACATGCATACTAGAAGAAACCGAGGGAAGATAAATGAATAAAATTGGAACTTTTCTGCAATATTCCCCCATCCCAAAAATAGGTAACAGCTCAACCGAATTTGTTGAAATTTGGAGGGTAGAGTGTTGGATGCTTCCTGACTACAAAAGTACAAAAGGCTTAAAAATATTGATAGTTATAGTAATTTTAAAATTTCTTTTTTAATTAATTTTTTAAATTTTTCGGATAGAATAGAACATGCAGAACGTTTTTATCATTGCACCAACTTATGAAAATGGACTCTTCGTTCAGTTCAGCCGTTCAAAACCTGGATATAAAAGGAAAGTGGGGTAGGGGGAATATTGCAGAAAAGATCCAAGTCATCTTGTCACGAAGACTGTAACAAATGTGTCTGTCAAATCCTAGTGAGAACACTTGGTGGCTCTACTGTCCGTGATTCGAGCCCCCGCGAGATTTACTCGACACTTTTCCAGGACACTTTTCCACCACCGCACCTTGCCAGCTCATGTCCTTAGAGAGTCGCGCAACGTCGTGGACACTTTTCCACCACCGCAACTTGCCGGCTCATGTCCGGCGAAAGTCAGAAAGTTTCCTGGACTCTTTTCCACCACCGCACCTTGCCGGCTCGTGTCCGGCGAAAGTCAGAAAGTTTCCTGGACTCTTTTCCACCACCGCACCTTGCCGGCTCGTGTCCATTCTGTGCGACACATGTCCGCAGTCAATGGCACGCGTCCATACTGAGTAACTCACGTCCATGCTGCGCGGGACATGCCCATGCGGCGTGGCACATGTCCATGTTATAAGAGAAATACGTTGCGAACGGATGAAGTCCGTGGAAGTACATGAGCGGAACTTCCATTCCGATTTCAGTGTGCCATCAAGAAATTACACCTAATGGGAATCGCTTTACACCTCTCACTTTTCACTTCGTGTATGCACTTATTTTGGCAAATTACTTGCAGGTATATATCTATACTATTTCATCGGGTGTTCCGATTTCAGTGTGCCATCATGATATTACACCTAGTGGGATTCGTTTTCCGCCTATCACTTTTCACTCCATGTATGCACTTGTTTTGGCGAATTACTTTCGACAGGTATATATCTATACTATTTCATCGGGTGCTTATTGTTTCAGTATACTAATCTTTGCTAACATGACATGCTTTTCATGACTAACCCGAAATTAAAGACACAAAAGACCCAAAACGACACACAAGAGTCTTTTCATGACAAAACCGGATATGTCGCCAAAATAGGTCAAAACTTTTTTCCTATCCTTATGTCATTTAACTAATTTTTATTAATTTACTTTACTTACTTGTTTTTATTGATCATATTATGTTTTGTTTTTTATGTTATTACTTTTGACATTTGGACTGAAAAGGGCGTAGTTTTTATGCTGGTGTATGTTTGGGTTTCTGCTGAGTCTGTTCTGGGACTTTGTTAAGGCTATGTTTTGGCGAGACTAGTACGTTTGCTGGTAGTTTTAGTCTGCATTAAAAGTCTTGTGCAGTGAGGCGGCTTTAGTTTTCACATTTGGCGCCCCCTTCTGAATTTTAAACAGTCTACTTTTGAAAGCTGCCTTTGTGTGAAGAGAAGCCTACGTTTAGCTGACATTGAATTCGGTGCGCACCTGTTTGTTTCTTTGACTAGCATCTTGCAATTGCTTTTATTGGCTATTATCTTATGTACGGATTTAATCCGACATCCCTTGATTTATCCTGCTGATTGATTTGGTCCCGATTCAATAATCTCGGAATCAGCTAAGTAGCTTACAGGTATCTGTTTGGCTAAAACTCTTCGCAATTTTTAAGCTGTTTGACTTTATTTAATTCTAAGAAATTGCACTACACTATTGTGAGCATTTAACACAGAAATGCCAGGTGACGATTCGACTTCGTCAGAAAGAGACATAAGACACTGGGCTCGGGAACTACAGCAGGCCCAGTCCGACATAAACAGACTCCGGCAAGAAGCAGAGACTGCACGGCAGGCACAGGTCCAATCACAAGCTCAACTAGCAGGGTTCTTGGCTAGCACACGGATACAGTCCACAAATCCGGTAACTCTCAGTGTTTTTAATGGCAGAATTAATGAAAATTTTGACCATTGGTTTGAAACTTTTGAATTGGCCGCAAAAGCCGGCAACTGGGACACAGTGTCCAAATTGAATATGTTTCCTGCCTACTTGAGGGAAGCAGCCCTTGAGAGTTACCGTGATTTATCTGATGCAGACAAACAAAACTATGATGTTTTGGTCAGAAAACTCAGAGAAGTTTTAAAACCAAAAGAAAGTACTCGGTTTGCTTTAACTGCATTGCGAAGTCGCAAACAGTTAGCAAACGAAGCTGTTTCAGTTTACGCACAAGACATCCGTGAAAAAGTACGGATAGCTTATCCGATAGCAGAGTACGACTCAAATTTTCGGGCGCACATGGAAAAAGAATTCTTCATTGCAGGGCTGCAACGCTCTCTCAAAAAGAAAGTTTTGAGCAAGGAACCACAAACTTTTAATGACGCATACTCTGCCGCTCAAAAAGAAGAGGCTCAAAGACGTCTTCTCGAGATGGACTCGGAAGACAAGAAAGAAACAGCTTCACTGTCCAAGCTTGAAAGCAAGCTGGAAAACAAACTTGAAACAATGTGTGGCGCAATCCAAAAACTCGAAAGAGCATCAAAAGCTAGATCAGAACAGGCTTACGGTAGGCCTTCTAGATCTGAGCAGGGTTACGGTAGGGCATCTGGAAATTCTACAGTTGATGACAGAATTTCAAAATTGGAACGTCGTATCGACGGCCTTGCTCGTTCACGTAGACCAGCTCAGGACCGCGCACAGAATCAGAATTCCAGGTCTTCGCATAAATACACTAGGGAAGGAAAACCAATCTGTAGTACATGTGGTAAACCTGGCCACATAATGAAAGACTGTTACTCAAACCCTTCAAACCAAAGAAGCAAGAACACATATCGAAACTCAGACAGCTACGTACGTAAGAAAAAGTTCCAAAATGACAACCACAAAAGTAGAAGGCTTCGAAATGCTGTTGCAGCAGTCGAAGATGATCAGTGTACAGACTCCGATACAGGTACTAGTAAAAGCTCAAAGTCTGATAGATCGAAAACGTCTAGTTCTAGTACCTCAGCATCTAAAATCGCAGAATTGGAAGACAAAATTAACAATTTGATGACCCACATTTATGGGTATGTCAGCTTTAACTCCACGGCGAGTGCAGAAGGTTTCCGGAAAGTTGGAATTTGTCTCGAAATATTTTTCAACTTTCGAGACTTTTTGTCTCGAAAGATTTTGAACTTTCGAGACTTTTTCAAAATCTTTTGAGACATTTCAGAAATTTTTCTAGATTTTGCAAAAACGTGTTTCGAGACAAATGAAGATATTTCGAGACAAATGAAAATATTTCGAGACAAACGAAAATATTTCGAGACAAATGAAAATATTTCGAGACAAATGAAAATATTTCGAGACAAATTTTTTAGAAATGTCTCAAAATATTAAAAAGTCTCGAAACATAAAAGTCTCGAAACATAAATGTCTCAAAAGATAAAACGTTTCGTTATGAGTATGACAAACTCCGCGGCAAGTACAGAAGGCTTCCGGCAAGTTGGTTTTCTCGAAATATTTCCATTTTATTTATAAAAGAGTCTCGAAAGGTATTATTATGAAAAACGTCGATAAGATTTCTTGCCACTGCAGTTTAACCAATTTTTCAAGGTACTACATCATTTATAATCCGAAACATATTTTTCTATACTTTTTGTTAATATTAAACGCAATTTCAACATAACAAAAGGTGCCTATTAAAAGCTAGGCTTCTGAAAAACCATTTCCGTCAATTTTTCTAATTATAGCACATGTTAAGTTTTCACTTTGTTTTTACCATTTTATTGATTGGTTGACTTGATAAACTGATTGATTGATTTGTGTGGACATTTTTGGACTAGTCTCAAATTGATTTGCACCTGGCATTTTGTTCAATTTTTTATTCGGTTGAAAAGTAGTTTGTGGTGTTCTCAGACACGATGATCACAAATCTAATCCTACTAACCAGAAGCTTTCGACACCAAATCTGAATAAATTTTATTGGAACTGCCTAGCAGCTGTTAAGGGGGGATACACTGCGGTCATTTTTGTACCATCCACAGTTTAAGTCAATCTTACATAACTTATTGTCCAAGTGTAATTTTTAATGAGTTTATAAAATTTACGTAAGATCTCTATTTATTTTTCGAGAATATTCATCTCGACGCAGAGGCTTGCAAGCATGCGTTGAACACAGGAATCGAAAAGTATCGATTATAATTATGAAATTTATATTAAATACATTTTTATAAATTTCGAAACTGGGGTAAGATATCTGGTAACGTTTGCTATCATTTTAAACATCAAGCAAGTACTGTGTTCCTGTGGAATTAGAAATTTAAATTATGATTTCAAAGAACTTTAATTAACTTTTGAAGTAGCCAACTCCCGAAAATCGCTAAATTCGGTAGCATTTGAAGGCCAATTATTTCATTAAGTTTGACTGTTTATTATACGATATACAAGTCCTAACAATTAATAACAATTCTAATTCGATAGTAACACTGCATACATAGGTTAATGTACCTCTATATGCAGAGGTTTCTGACGATACCAAATATTACTTTAAGTTTTTTGCCAGTGTGGATATTTTTGGCGTGGTAAAATTATTTAAATTATATACTGTACTCTTCGAAAATTAGGCAAATTTGAGGATCAACTTGTTCAGCACTTGTGTGCGCTCCATTCCTATTCCTCTTATCCCTATTTGACAAAACAGCGAGTTTTTAAAATTTTCAAGATATGGCATATTATACGCTAAAGCTTGCGGTGCAGAATTTGAGTTTATATAAGTCAAGGTGCTGGTATCCTTTTGTTCAGTGCTTCTGTGGTGATTTTTAGAAACGCTATAACTTTCGCAATTTTGGGAGTTGGAAAGAGGTTTATACATCATTTTCAAGCTTATTATCTCAGTACAGTCACGTGAGCTTGTGCAACTAGCAAAATTCGCAAAAAATAGCAAAACTTGTTTGACATACTGACATCTGACAGGCTGTATATAGACGAAAACTTTTTGAACATCGATTTCAAAACTGTGGAATCGGCCCAAATTTTTCCCTGTGCCATGCTATAAAGGACATGTGGGCCGAGGAACATTTTTGGATTTGGATCAGCAGGTTTTAACGTTCAAAAAATCGACCAAATGTGCGGTGACACGAAATTTCGCAATTTTGCATTGAGTTTTCTAGCAACTAGAGACGTTTTACCTCAAACCAAGAAAAATGGGACCGCAATAGTGGGAAGCTTCATCCTGCCAAAAATCGCGCGACTCCATTGGGTAGTTTTTGAGAAATCGATGTTCAAAACAAAATAATCGCAGTTTTGCCAAAATGGTTTTTCGCCTAATCTCTTCCTTAGAGCAATAAACTCCGGCTAATTGGCATTGATAAAATGTGCAATGAGACTGCGTATCGATCGAGTATAAGTACACCATAATTGTCCGTATGATTTGGCAGTAATTTTTAAAAAACTGATTTTCTCGAAAACGGCCATTTTTGGACCCCAAAAATAGTTTTTTGCTTATACTGACTTAACCACTAGAGATAGCTCAAAAGTTGTAAAAGCAAAAATGTTTATTTTGTGCCCTCTTACCAGCCAAACCAACCAATCTGGTGTCTCGGCTATTTATTGAGAAAATAATGGCAGAAACCAAAACATTTTATCTTTGCGCCTAAAAATGCGGGACTAGTCCCAAAATGTAAAGAGCACCAAAATAGCATAGCTGGACAGCTTCATCCAATTTTATAAAGAATTAAAGGTTATAGGGTCAAATTTACACAAAGCGATACCAGCACTTTAAGCGCTGTTAAATATTCCATTAGATTAGGGAAGACAGTGTCCTAGTTTCTACGTAAAATGCTTCGAACAAGCTTTTGGACATTCGGCTTGAAAATGTGCGAAAAGGTTTTTATCCATAGTTTTAAAAGGTGCGCATAAAATAAGCAAAAAACTTGAAGCGATTTGTGGCTAGTAACTTCCGGATCCGGAGAACTGCATGAATACTGCATGAATCCTATTAATACCATAACGGCGGCAGGTCACATAAAGGAATCTTAATAATTTTCTAAGTTTGCGGCTTCCGAAAGAGAAGCTTCTATGAGCTGCCATTTGGTGTGTGTATGTCAATAGAAATATAGCTGTATCAATAGAAATATGGGTGCAAAGCTTCCACTACTCTCATTTTATAAACATTTGTTATATGTTTCGCACTATATATATATAGACCATCATATAACGTATGACTTCATTCTTTCATTAGTCTAAGCGAGAGGTCAAGTTAAATACTCTAGCTTGTGTCTTGTTGTTAGGCTGTGGTCTGTTTTCAAAATGTCAGAATGGAGACAGTTGGTTTTAGTACACACCTATATATTCCTGCCTGCAAGCACACACCCTTCTGATTGTGTAAACACAGACCGCAATTGCTCTTTCTGTTTGCCAGCGTGGAGATTAAAATTGAAGCAAAGCTAAGCTACAATAAAAGAGGAAGAAAACGAAAGAACTTGCTATGTACTAATATGACATTTTCGGAGAAAACTAGTGCCTTGCCCACAGATAGCCAAATCATCAACTTAAAAAGGTGGAGGAACAGAATATCAGTGAGAATGAAAAAAAACAAATGATTAACTGGAAATAGCTTCATTGTGATTTTAGAGTGATTAGAGTTAACTAAATGGGCATTGACAAACTGAGGAGTTGACTAACAGGGGACAAACCCTTGCATATGAATTGATGTTCCCCGAAGAAAGATGATAACATTTGGAATACTATCTAACATGACGAGCGCAAAGATTAACAAAAGCTGTTATATAATTTTCAAGAAAATTGTGACAGACTTTACATGCAATGATTGGGATTTTCTACAGTTTGCAAGATGTACCTAACCTCCACCCTTGCGCACCTATATACATGTCTCCACATTTTGACCTCTGGTTTTGATATTGAACATTGATTTTGACAGAGAAATTTACTGATCCAAAGTTTTTATTATCTGGCGACAAAGCACAATATGTGAAAACGAACTCTGTACTTGAGTGTCGAAGCATTACAACAGCGCAGCGCTAACTGCGCCAGCATATTGAGTTTTGGTCCCTAACATTAACCAGTGAATGCAAACAGCGTGCAATTTTTCAAACGTATAACCATAATGGAGCAGACTTAGGTACATAATGACCGGTGTAGAAAACTAGCTAACTTCTGCAACATCAAATTTTTAGTTAGACTCATACCCCCTTAATTGATATAAATTGAAATAAAACCATGTAAAAGATAAAAATTCCATTAAAAAGTAACCGCTGATGTATGGCAATTAGCTTAATTTTTGGAGTTAAGAAAATAGCTGAATGTATCAATTATTATTAACTATCATTGATTAACTTATGTTAACTCATTAATTAATGATATCTGTATGGCTCACGTTTTTCGCAAAAAATATTTTCATTCACGAGAAAAAGTAGTCTGTGACTTCGAAGTTTAGTGTCGAGGTGTGTTTACTAGGTACAAGCACTAAGGGCGTCCAAGACTAAATGAAATTAAAATGTATCTGCCCACATGCTCTTTACATTGTAAAAATTAAACTTTTTGAGGATTTCAACAGTTCCAGCATCAGTTCAGTTCAATGATCAGTACAGTTAAGGCGCTCTGACAAAATGGCTCTGACTTATTTTTTACACCTTTGTTAGACTGCTCGACGATTGTGTAATGTAAAACTTAGATTAATTAAAACACCTGGATTCATCTTTCTGAAGATTTAGTTTCTTCGTAGACAGCAGCAGGATTTGCTTTAGACAGCGGCCTTTTTTCTGTGGAGGTAATCTGACTGAAACTGAAAAGTTACCCCCCTGTTTTCTAAAGCTCTCGAAAGTTTTAATATGTCTCGAAAGTTTGCGATGTCTCGAAATATTTGTAATGTTTCTAGAAAGTTTGAAATGTTTCTAGAAAGTTTGAAGTGTTTCTAGAAAGTTTGAAGTGTTTCTAGAAAGTTTGAAATGTTTCTAGAAAGTTTGAAATGTTTCTGGAAAGTTTGAAATATTTCTAGAAAGTTTGAAATTTGTCAACATGTTTCGAGACATTTTTCTAATCTTTCTAGAAAGTTTTAAAATATTTCGAGACAATTTTGATTTTCAATTTTGCAACTTTCGAGACATTTGGTGACAACTTTCGAGTCGTTTTTTCTCAACTTTCCGGAAACCTTCTGCACTCGCCGTGGAGTTAAAGCTGACATACCCATTATGGTGTTCACAGCATAGGAGAACCTAGCTGTGTCCCTATCTGTGCTGAGTCAGACAGTTCCGTAGTCTCTTCAAAGAGTGACAAAAGCTGTCCAATGCTGGAATCAGTTATTGGTACGTCGACAGACCTAGCCATTCAAGACTGGGTAAACAATATATCCAGTTCAACCGGTTCCGTGATTTCCCAACAACTACCTGATAATCAGGAGTTGGAAATTCGCAGAACTGATTGTGATGCCGATGGAAGCACAACACCAGCGGAGACGGTAGGCCAATCTAGACAGTTCCGACGGCGCACTCGGAAAACGAGACGCCAAGGAAACTCTGAACCATGCACTCCTTGCCATTTTAAAGGTAATTTTTCTTTTGCACTGTGCTGCTAAAATCTGCTAAAATCACTTGTGTATTTGGCACATGCCTTGTCCGCATTCCTTTGCATCTTCCTGGTATTCACACTGTTTTTGTCATCTGCTGCAGCGGAAGCTGACACGCATACGTTTCAGGTGTGTGGTGCAGGAAGAGCAGGGCAAGCTATCGAAGTGCCATCCGTGGCTCGCTGCTCGCCTCCACGAATTGACACGGTACAAAAGGCGGAAGTACTCTTGTACCTTCCACTTTCAGACCCACTAAGAACCAACGCATGGGCCTGTTGGTTGAAACTTCGGACTGTGTGCACGCGTGTTGGATTCTTCGGATCCAAAGGCGTTGTCACAGATCAGTCCATAGCTCAAGCAGTATCCCTTAAGGAATGTAAGAAAGCACAAAAATCAAAGACTTGGCACACTACCAAGCTTGTAAAAGTTTCAGATAGCGTCTATGCCAGTAACAACAGCCATAGCATACAGTATGCATGGTGCTGTTACGATCTGTGTCAGACATTTAAAACGCTAGTACTGGAAAAGGGTTCTGTTGTGTCCTTTGATGGTAAACAATTGGTAAGTGACTTGGGTCCGACAAGTACTTGTTTACCATTGACTGGCCACTGCATGACAGAAGAACTAACGCTGATCTGGGACAGTACTATTTTTAAACAGTTTCAATGCCCGTATCAGCTTTACGGTGAAGTCAACGCAACCCTAGCGGATAAATACATTTTAATTGACCAAATTCAAGCTGCGTACACTTTTAGTGGTGCGCACGCACCTAAGTGTTTGCCACTAAATACTTATTTGATGGACCAAGGTATAGCAGTAACTTTTCACCATGGTCTAAAAAATGTACAACCGACACTTGCACAACAGTTACAACAAAGCGGCACTTTGAAAAACGTATCAAACGCTTTACCTGAATCAGACCCTATTGGTGCCCAATTAGAGTTCTTGTACTTGAAACTTTTAAGACAAGAAACTGGAAATTTCGTGCAGGTATGGACTACGCTGTGCCATGTCGCACAGCGACAGCTACAACTAACTCATCAGCTGTTGAGAATTGATCCGACGCTAGGCGCCAGGATTCTACTCAACAGAACAGACATCCACGCTGCCTTTGCTGGCGAATCAGTCATGATTTGGCCATGCAAACAAGTAGTGGCAGATGCTATTTATTGGGATCATAAGTACCAGGGTAAATGCTACGCTAACTTGCCGGTAGTCATCGAAGGTGAACTTATGTTCGCCCCGGCAGGAAGTACCGATTTGATTCATTACTCACCAGAAATTTCATGTGCTCACGCAATAAAAGGAATCTACAAGACAGATAACGGTTGGCGAAGCACCACAGGTCCCGTTCACGTAACGAAACTTCCATATGAAATCATATGGCAACAACACGAACACGTCATACATTTTGATGCACCAGCTCTGTTTCATAGTCGACTTGCTGGAGTAGCAGCGACAATGAGTAGTCTTAGGAGTCACGAACTCCGACTTTTAAGAACGGAAACACAGCTGGCTGCATTAATCAATTACACGACACAATTGTCTACCAACCCTGAAGCCGTAGCTGCCACTCTAAGAGGAATTGGAGATGGCTTGGGCGAAGTATTTGCGGGAAAGGGTGAAGCCATTGCACACATCTTAGTTGGCGTTGGAGAGGGAGGAGCTAAACTTTTAGTGGGTGCCGCTCATGGGGCTGGTTCGCTTCTAAACAGTCTACTCAAAGGGCCAATACAGTTATTAATAAACTTGGCGGTAGTTATTTCTATCTTGTTAGTTCTAGGCTTAATTATTTATGTCCTAGCTAGGCGATTCGTGTTATCAAAATTTCTTCCTAACAGGCGAAATAGGAAAGACGAAGAACCCAGGGAACCCGACACTAGTGCCTTTTTGCCTATGCAAACCTTAAACTTGAAAACACAGGATACGAGTCCAACGGAAAATCTTCCAGGACCTGTCAGCAGTCAGCACAACACTGACACTGACACCTGTGAAACGCCAATGTCAAGTATAATATGGCCTCCTAAATACGTCAATATGTTAACTAACAAGTCAGTGCCTCCACCAGTCACTGAAGTTGGTCTTAACGACAGCAAGTATGCTGCGTTGATCGATACAGGATCATTTTTAACGCTCATTTCAGCTAAGATCCACAAACGCTTAGGCAAACTGCAGAAGCCATTGACACAAGCATTTTCGGCCTCCGGACACGGTTTAACCTTGTTAGGAGCACTCTTAGTGTCAATTAGACTAGGATCACAAACTATCGATCACACAGTTCACGTAGTAGACCACGCTAGTATTGACTGCATCATAGGAAGAGACCTTTTATCTCGGTTAGGACCTGTCTATATAAATTTTTCCTCACCCCAATTAAAAATAGCCGGTGAACACTTACCCTTCCTAACAAACAAACAAGGAACTAAGTCTAACTACCTAGTTAAACTGGATAACGACTTAACTTTGTACCCTAGAACTGAAGTGGTGTTACCCGCATCAGTGGGAACAATACCTAACGGAAAGGATTATGTTTTTGAACCTCGTCAAAATCTACAGGAAAGACACACTGTTTTTGCCGCCAGAACTATCGTTAGATCTGTTGACTCGGAGATACCACTTCGTTTGATGAACCCTCACAACGCACCGGTCACACTTCGCGCTGGTACAGTCGTAGGAACGATTGAACCTCTTCCGGACTCAATTGTTTACACCGTCGTACCAACCGAACCACGTGACCACAAGGACCCGACCAAGGTTCTTGATGAAATTAGTTACGACACGAGCCATTTGTCTAAAAGACAGCTACACCAACTAAAGGATTGTCTCAATAAGAACATAAACGTGTTTGCAAAATCTGCGTATGATTTTGGCAGGACAAATGTTGTTCGCCATAAGATTGATACCGGAGACGTACGTCCTATAAAACGACAACCATACAGGATTCCTTACAGGCAAGAAGAGATCATCAGGAAACACATCACCGAAATGCATGAAAAAAAGATCATTAGACCAAGTAGTTCGCCATGGGCTAGTCCCATTGTGATTGTTAAAAAGAAAGACGGTACTGATAGATTCTGTGTCGACTACAGGGGGTTGAACAGAATTACAAAGATTGACACTTACCCCTTACCTAGGATAGATAGATTACTAGACTCACTCAGGAACGCGCGCTATTTTTCAACACTAGATCTCTGTTCTGGGTATTGGCAAGTTGAAATGGACCCTGAATCAAGAGAGAAAACAGCGTTTTCGTCTTTCATGGGGTTATGGGAATTTAATTGTATGCCTTTTGGTCTTGTAAATGCTCCTGCGACTTTCGAAAGACTCATGGATTTCACACTAGCAGGCCTAAATTATAAAATTTGTCTATGCTATCTTGACGATATATTAATTTACAGTCAAAATTTTGATCAGCATTTGAAAGACATCGAAACAGTGTTGCAGAGATTGCATTCTCACAACCTGAAGCTGAAACCAAAAAAGTGTGCTTTTGCGATGTCTTCTGTTAACTTTTTGGGGCATGTTGTCTCTAGCGATGGCATCCGACCTGATCCAGGAAAGACGAAAGCTGTTGCTGAATACCCACAGCCTAAAAATGTCTCTGACCTAAGAAGATTCTTAGGATTAGCTTCTTATTACAGAAAATTTGTCCAAAACTTTGCACAGATTGCTGAACCTCTCAACAAATTGTTACGAAAAACGACGACGTTTAACTGGAGTCCTGAATGCGATGAAGCATTCAAGGCATTGAAACAGCGCTTAACATCAGAGCCAGTTTTAGCTTTTCCAGACTTTACCAAACAGTTTATTGTCCATTGCGATGCAAGTGGAACTGGTGTAGGTAGCGTCCTTAGTCAAATCCACAACGGCAAGGAACACGCTATTGCCTACGCTAGCAGATCGCTCAACAAACATGAACGGAAATATCCGTCTGTTGAGCAGGAAGCATTGGCCTTGGTGTGGAGTATTGAGCATTTTCGATGCTATTTGTACGGTCAAAAATTCAAGGTTGTTTCTGACTGTCAACCATTGAAATGGCTTCTGACCATCAAAAATCCAGCACCTCGCCTTGCTCGATGGGCAATGATCCTACAAAATTATGACATCGAAATTGATTACCGACCAGGCAAATCGAATGCTAATGCAGACGCACTTAGCAGGCTTTGCGCTCAAGTTGAAGCCTTGCCAAGTATGAATAACCTTCAAGCTGCACAAGCAGAGGATGCTGAATTGATCACTATCATAAGTGTCCTCAAGGGTACGAAACCACTAACATCTTTAACAAAAAGACTCCAAACGTTCGCTAAAAACTGTAAACTCACAAAAGACGAATTGCTAGTATACCAGCCGAATGAATCCAGTAGATATGATACACGCATAGTTGTTCCAGAAAGCCTTAGAGAAACAATTCTCCAGGCTTATCATGACTCATCTCTTGGTGGTCATTTAGGATTTGACAAAACTTACCAAAGACTCAAACGAAAGTATATTTGGCCAAGATGTAGGAGTGAAGTTAAGTTCTACGTATATTCTTGCGAAACATGCGCAAAGAATAAAGAGTCTAAACTTCGTCCGAAAGCATCTTTGGTCCCTCTACCTCCCGAAGGTCCGTGGGTACGTCTTCACGTTGACATCACTGGTCCTTTACCGATAACCGAAGGTGGTAACCAGTATCTCCTGGAATTTGTGGATTCGTTTACTAAGTTCCCTGAAGCCTTTCCAATTAGGGATCAAAAAGCTACCACAATTGCAAAACATCTCTTTGACAACATAATCTGTCGCTATGGACCTCCAGAAGTTTTGGTCTCCGATAAAGGAGCGAACTTCTTATCGTCCATTGTTAAGGAATTGTGTGAACTCTTCAAAATTAGAAAAGTTAATACTACTCCATACCATCCTCAATGTAATGGACAGGTAGAACGACAGCATGCAACAATCATGTCTGTTTTGCGAATGTTCGCAAACGAAATGCAGACAGATTGGGATCAGTATGTTACAGCTGCACTCTTTTGCATGCGTGCCTCACCTCATGCTAGTACAAAAGAGTCACCCTTCTACCTTACCTACGGTCGTGACATTTTGATACCGTTAGAATTAACCATACCAAGGACTCGACCAAATTACAATGAAACAGGTTCATACATATGTCATCTCCAGGATGCACTACGTCTTGCGTGGACATCCACTCACAACACACTCCTTAAAGCACAGCAATCATACAAAACTCAGTACGATAAGAAAGCGAATAATCCTTCTTATCGAGTTAACGATACTGTTTACATCCGAAAAGATCACACTAAAGTCGGTCTCTCCCCCAAACTTAGCGCAAAATATTCTGGACCATTTCGCATCCTAGACATCAAATATCCAAACATTTTAGTTGAATTAGGTGACTCCACCACCCAGTCAAAAAGATCCTCACAATGGTATCACGTTGATAAAGCTATTCCACACGTACCACGGAACCCGATACCTATACACCCACCAAGTTCCGTGGGAAATACTCAAATACATCGTGACGACGCTTCTGCAGCGCGTTACCGTTTACGCTCTCGTGACGTGCTTTCTATTGAACCGTTTTTGTTTCAGAATATGCCTTTGCCTCGCTCCAGACAATACTCTGATTCCAGCGACAGTGAAGACGATCGTCCTCGCCACAATCCTAAACGTCAGAAGTTTCCCCCGGCCGAGGCCCCGCCTCGACCGTCGGAGGACCGACGTCGCTCGTCGAATCCTCCTCAGAGACCGCCTTTACGATCGGCTGTTGTTGTTGTCCAACAGCCGGAAGCGGCTGTGGTTCAGGCAGTTGCTGCCGAACCGCCGCCCAGCCGTATCAATGTGGCTGATCCGGACTGCCCCTTGTCGGTGTACTTCCAGCATGATCTCCGGATCCCTGGAGTTACCCAACGATTTTGGTGTGCCAAGCAGTTGTACACGTTTGTGCAGCTAACTCAGCTTGGTTTCCAATCACTTGCTGTACACTTGTATCACGGCATTCCGGATGGAGACGTCCCTCGGCTACGGCATGCCATTGCTCAGTTGTCCTTGCATGATTGCCCAGGATGGGCACTCGCTCGTGATCAGGTTCAGCTGCTCATCTTGCATCATCTGTATGCTACGTCATCCGTAGTTCGTAGGTTCGTCGATAACCACGAGCTCGGGGTGACCTTTGTGGCCTGTGGTCCTGATCTGTTTTGGCAAACCGGTGGTACAGTCAGCAAAACCCTTCATCGTGATCCGCAGACCTTTCTTGGTCAGAATCGGTATGGTTCTCTCGTTCAGCAGTTCTTCCACCAGGTTAAGAATGGTCAACCTATCCATTCTATCTACAGCTTGCCCGATCTGTGTCATCACATCATCATCTACCACCCCGCGCGTACTGGCCTTATCCTTTCCAACTCCCTCATGAAACATCTGGAGAGTTTGGAGTGCGGAGAGGTTGCCGCGCATGGGGGTGCAAGGTTCTCTGATCTTCCCCGCATCATCCGGGAGCGTCGCATCGATCCTGGCGACTACGATTTCATCATCGTGAATCTGGCTACGCTGCACATCTTGGATTCACCTGCCGAGTGGGAGACAGGCTTTGAAATCCTGCGTCAGGAACTTGGGCGCGTCGCCCAGAAAGTCTATGTCTCTCCAGTCATTCCACAGGATAAGTATGCCATAGCTGCTACGAAGCTGGCAGATCTGGATTCCTTCTTGCGCTCCGAGTGTGAGAAGGCTGGATTCCGTATGATCGGCATCGAGGACGCCGCCTTTTTGAACCCTCCCGGCACAGAAGGTGCGCGTTATAGAAATTTGAACCTCAGACGCGACCTATATGATGACGACCTTCATCTGTCGCCCCGTGGTACTGCACTCCTTCTGAAGATCTGGAGTAAATCAGTGCCACAACTCGAGTCTTGCCAGCGGAAGATCTCGAAGGCTACGTACCAGATGAACCAAATGGCTCAGGTATCAGCATGCTTTCTCAGCTGCCAGCGGGCGAGAATGCAACAGGAGCAGTCTGCTGATGCTCAAGCTCAAGCTTCTGCCGGTAAGGAGCAACTTAAAGAAATGTGTAATAATATTGAAAATCTGAGCCAATCCCTAGGACAAGTTCGAGTTACTGAACAGAACACTTCCACAGACTCTACAGCTAATCGCACAGTTGTAGTGGAATCGGACACAGACAAAAGCATACCTGCTGCAGCTCAGTCAATGAGCACGGCACAGCACAACGCAGCTCCCAGCATGCCTGCTGCAGCTCAGTTACTGAGCACAGCTCCATTAACTCTAAGCTCTACTTCTGTTGCCAATGTTGAGGCTAGTACTGTAGTGCAGCCACTTTGCACAGTCGCACAACACGGTACTGCAGCATCTATTGTATGCACAGTACAGAACGAAAGTACAACTGCAGCACAGAACTTGTGCACAGTTCAGTCACACCCTAGCGCTCAATCACTTAATTTAAGTAGTTCAGCAGCCGCAGCACAGTACTGTAGCACGGCTCCTTTAGTTTATCCAAGTAGCACGCCTGTTTATCCATCGCCGCAATGTGTCTCTGCACTAGGTCCGAGAGCACTTGCGTATGAACCGCGCATGCGCCGGCCACTTCTGCCAGAGCCTACTCAACCGACACAACCGGTGCGACCACCTCCTTTGGTTCAAGCAAATTTTGCTGGACCTACTGTGTGTACTTACCATCAATGCTATTCGTTTCAGGCTGCTCCTACAACTCCTATCTCCGTTGCTAGTGGGGCACCCACAGCAACCACGTCAGTGGGGTCAAACCAACCAGCTATGTACATTCCTGTTCTTGTGTTGGAGAATGGAACGCTGTCCCCTCGACTCGCCCAGCTTTGTGGAACCGCCGAGGACAATCAGCAGCTCATGCAACTCCCACCGGAACAGTTCAACTGGCGCTTGTGGTGAAATGGACGGGGCGTCCATCTTTGTCCTCCCGGCGTGTCATTTAACTAATTTTTATTAATTTACTTTACTTACTTGTTTTTATTGATCATATTATGTTTTGTTTTTTATGTTATTACTTTTGACATTTGGACTGAAAAGGGCGTAGTTTTTATGCTGGTGTATGTTTGGGTTTCTGCTGAGTTTGTTCTGGGACTTTGTTAAGGCTATGTTTTGGCGAGACTAGTACGTTTACTGGTAGTTTTAGTCTGCATTAAAAGTCTTGTGCAGTGAGGCGGCTTTAGTTTTCACACTTATATACGCACTACTGCACATGAAACCCTAAAAACTTAGATGCACATACATAGGAATGCGTTTAAGTGATGTTAATCTCTTGTCAGTGTCTGTATTCCGTTATGATAACCTGTTGTCATTAGCAGTTATCCCTGGTCATTTAATAGGATTTAATGTTTCCCCTACAAAATTGAAGTAATTCATTTTCAGCACGGAAGTATTCAAATGTAAAAAATGCTAATCCGCGATGATAAAATAAAGTTGTGTCCAGGTTGTTTTTTGATTGAGTCGATTCTGTTGTTAACTTAATTCTTTTGTTTTAGTTTCTTGATGTTATCGGTTTGTGGCCTTAGCTTGCCCTTTTCTACTGCGTTTGGTTTAAGTTACGAGTTACGTTTATGCCACGTTGCCTTTTGCATCCTACTGGTTCTCTTCGGTGCGCCATGTGATGGCAGTTTTTAATGTTTTTAAATGTCTGTCGTTTTTATTGAATATTGAATCTGTTCAATTATTGAATATGTATTCTGAGTTTCCTGTCCCGAACGCCATCTGATGAATGTGTGAGCTGTGCATCAGGTTACTGTAGTAATTTTAGTCTTCTGAATCCTTGTTTAATATTTTTCGAATGATCACACAGTTGTTTAATATTTTCTCTAACTTTTACATTTTCCAAAGTAACTGCCAAAATTGAAAAGATGCAAAATTGAAAAGATCCCATTGTGATTATTTATCTGTGCCACAGCAGTGCTGGAACTTATGTTGTTTAAATTAGTCGTTTCGCTGTAATAGGTTTGTCGTTGTTGGCATTGTGTCATGTTTTTTATTTTTGGTTTTGAAAGTTTTTATCGTTTAGTGTCATGTAAATGTATCTGTTTGACGGTGTAAATAAAAGACACGTTTTTAGTAGGTAGTTAGGTAAGGTAGGTAGCAAAAGTAAAATTCCTAGTAGATGAGGGATGATCACTCATCACTAAAGGGTTACTTACCGTAGAGGGTTTAGTAGCTTAGTAGTATGGTTTACTAGTAGCTTTGCTATTAGTAATTGACTACATTTTAGTAGTGTCTCATCCTTTATTCGGTTATCGGCTTCAGATTAAGCTTTTGTGGTTGCGAATCGTGAGTCCTGGATAGTTTCTGCTTGACTACTTAATGTATCCGCCTGCCGGCTCAAATCCGCGTGCAAAGCGTAGAAGTGACTCAAATCCATATTTACTAGCTCAAGTCCGGCCGGAGCAGCTCAACTCCTATCGTACTGGCTCAAATCCGCCAGGACTGACTCATGTCCGTCGTAATCGGCTCATCTCCGCAGATAGTCTCGTCTTGTCCAGGACACTTTTCCACCACCTCAACTTGCCGGCTCATGTCCGCTGAAAGTCGAAGTTTCCTGGACTCTTTTGCACCACCGCAACTTGCCGGCTCAAGTCCGCCGAAAGTCGAAAAATTTCCTGGACACTTTTCCACCACCGCACCTTGCCGGCTCATGTCCTTAGAGAGTCGCGCAACGTTCTGGACACTTTTCCACCACCGCACCTTGCCGGCTCACGTCCTTAGAGAGTCGCGCAACGTCCTGGACACTTATACACCACCGATTTCATTAACTGTCATCACAGGACAGTAGAGCCACCAAGTGTTCTCACTAGGATTTGACAGACGCAAAAATCACTATGTCACTTCACTGTTTGCGCTCGCTTCAAATATGAATTCCAAACAGCTCTGAAAATTAATATAACAGTATATAATACCCTGTATCAAGCACACTATAACCTAAATTTATTTTTGCACTAATTAAGGTCAGCAAACCTAAAGTGCATGAAATATATACTAATATTCAAATGGTGGAGGTCGATGAAAACTGCGCTGATCATCAAAACTTGACAAATTGATTTAGTATAAATTGTGTGCTAATTTCATACATTTTAGTGCAAAAATAGTGTTAACAACTCATGCGAATGAAACAAATTAATGCAAAATTTCTGGCATGTAGGTTTTTATTAGTGCTAAAACTGACAAAGTTAGTACTAACTTAGTTCTAACAAATTTTGTCTTTAATCGTTGTTAGAGTTTTGCTATTGGAGAGTTAATTGTTTTGCAGAAAACGACAAATTAGCTCTAATTTATTCAGAATCTGCTACAAAAAGTTTTAAATTAGCACTTTTGCTGCACACCACCTACCTCCGTTATATTGATAGATCCAAAAGTTCAAAAATTGAAAAAAGCGCCCTAACGCACCATAGGGGTGCCCTAACGGCACCCTAAGGCACCCTAACACAATACAATAATTTGAAGAATTCTACGTAAATTATCTTTGACTTATATTGTTGCAGATGGATTTGCTACAGTATGCTGTAAATGGTACGTCTTAATACGAAGATTTAATTAAGATTAGATATTCACAAGATACCCTTCTTGATAGCGTCGAGTTTCGAAATCTCAAAGCACTTATGGCTCGATATTTCAAGTACCATCATTCCAAGTATCAAGTTCTGACTGAAAAGATTGCTGAAAAAAAGGTTGTTTAATCAAAGGATGCCGAGACTCATCAAAATAAATTGAATTGACAGTGTCGCTGAAATGGAAACTTGGAGCGACAAATACATGCGTATAGGTTGCTTGCTATCAACAGCTTCTTGCCAGCTTGTGGTTCAAAGTAATGATAGTGTATCGGCACACATGAAAACACATACGTTATGTGCAATGTAATGAAGACCATGCAAAACATGATATTAAATGTGAGACTGCTAAATACAAACGCTTTTGCTGTAATTGTTCTTGTTGCAATCCAGAATTCATTCTGCACATTGCATTGTTATATGATGATAGATACCTGTATTGTTGCTATCATGGAATGAATTCTTGTACAAAAACAGATCCAAGCTGCTGCACGGTTGATTGCTTGCACGGGCCTTTGCTAATAAGATGTTATGCTAATGGTTTATCTTGTAACTATTAGTTGAACTTGTTTCTTTGTGGAATCTATTAATAAACGCTTCCATTTAGTATTTGTGTTTCTGACATCTTTGGTTCTTGTTTGTCTATTTGCTTGTTATGTAGAAATCGGAATATTTTATTCTTAAGAAAGTCGATAAAGTCGTGTAATCGCAGAGGTCGAGCTTGTTTTACGCTTTCTGGGTTCACTGCATATTTAATGACATCCACAAAATTTGAAAGTTCTTTTTCTTCGTTTCAAATGATATCTCAGCTACTTACAATTTTTACTTTTTCTTGAATGGATATCAGTAATAACTTATCTTCTGATTTCCCGACTTTCGATATGTAGTCAAGAACTCAGTCCAAAGTTTCTTCAGGCTGGCAAGGTGCTGCTATTTTACAGACGTGCTATACTACTAAACGTGTTCCAAAGGAATTTCAATTCATGTCATCCAAAGGTTTAATTCTAGCCTAAAGTGTTTTAAAGCTATTTTATTTATACTGCTAATGAATTTGAGGTTTACAGCCCTTAGATAATCATGGAAAAGCTTAGGCTTAATTTGAAGACTTAATTACAAGACTTGAAATAATAATTGTGGCTTCACCAAATCATGAAAATAATGCGGCTGTATTGGTATTGCAATAGAAATTGACGCACCTTTACTGACCTGACCTAAATCCTGAGCACAGTCTTAAAGTGTGAACAACAATAACTTAATTCATTAATTATATAAGGTTAACAAGCATGGGCTGACACATTTATTGCATTTAAAGCTGATCTTATTAGTCTAGTCACCCGTCACTTGCTTCCTGGCCACGCCGGAACCATAGACGGCCCTAGTATCCTCTCCGCCGCGTTTTGCAGCATGGTGCCAGCAGCACCCATACCAATGGCGCCCATCATCGAGCTACCAAAGCCAAAAGGGCGTCTGCGTTGTGAGCCCATTGGATTTCTGCTAGCAGGTCTGCTTATTCTTGGTCTGCGGAAACTGGGTCTTCCAGCGCGAAACCTTGGTATTGCTCTTCTGCTCTCAGCAATTCTTAGATTCAGTAGCAACATAAGGCAGCTTATAAGCACAATGTAGGCTGAATTCATGTCAACAGACCTGCTTGTAGTACAGTCAGAAATTCCACATGCAATCAAGATTAGGTTTCAAATCAGGCACATGTTCCGTTAGCTTAATTTATTGGTAGAGCGTGCAATTTTACATTTCATTATAGGTCCATTTCTTAGAATGTGGTAGAATTCTGCATTATATTTGGCACGTTTCTATCCAGATCACACACTTTGCATGTGGTAAATGCGAGAAAGTGTTTGATGGTTGAAAGTAGGTTAGCTCTAGCTTTTTAAAAGCCGGATTAGTACAAGGCTGAACTGTAAAATCAAAAGGGAACGATTTTAACATCTTATGAACTTTGAAAACAGAAGGAGTTTTGACTTTCTTATTAACATGTTTACTTTTATAGTTTTATATCTATCACTTTAAAGCCAGTTCACACTACTATACATTGTAGCCCCATATAAATAGCTGAAACGTACTGTCTACGTTTTAGGAAAAGCCATCTACATAGATCTAAACCAATCAAACAAATCTTACCTGCCACAAATGTGGGAGATATGGATCTATTTGGAGCTACTATTGTACGAGGTTCAAGAAACAGGAGCGAACAACCACCGTGGTTTCTATCTCAGACCATGTCAAGCGGTTTAAGAACAAAACATGACTGCATGGACTGAGTTCTGACAGACAGCTACACATGCTGGCTATTAACTCCGACAATTTATATACGATTTTTGTACTTTAACTATCATCTAAAGGACCATTTTAATGTTCTAAGACAATTCGTCTAGTACTGAATTTAATGGAATAAATCCATCCCAAATTTAAACATAATCTGGCGTTGCTTATTTGGAGTAGGTATACAAAGCATGTGCTACCACAAAAATGATTTAACCTTTTTTGCAGACTTAAGTAAAGTTTTTCGAGAGACATCAGTTATATTATTCGACAGAGGTGGAAACTGGGTCATTATTTCTGACCCATGACCCACTTGACCCAAACGCAAATTTGATCCAGACCCAATTGGACCCATCCAGCAATGAAATTTGAAAATTCCGTGACGAAGACCCTAAAGACCCAATCGTTTTCGTGACCCAGACCCAAATGACCGAATAAAATAACGGACTTTACATTATCCTTTTGCGAAGTGGTTTTGAAACGGCGTAACTTTCTAGATTTTTGAAGTTGGGTAAGAAGTTGGGTAGTAAGAAGTTGGGTAAGTATGCCTTATACATACCAACATGTATAGTTTGTAGGTTCAAAGATCCTCAATCTTGACATTTTCGTTACTTTTCAGTAAAAGTTATTCTACTTGGAAGATCTGATTGGTTGATGTAGCAAAATATTTAACACTTTAAAATTTAAAATCTATGAAAGTGTACGCGGCTTATGTTACGTGAACTAGAGAAAACGTAATGGCCGGACAAGTCACAGCTAACTGTACTGAATTCAGAGAAGCAATACTAAATTCAATTTGAAATTCGCGCCGACGGCGCGAAACATTTTGTAGCAGCGACAGTTTTACGTAATTGGAACAATGTCAGATCTTCGTATTTGAAATTTGGTAAGACCCTATGACCAGACCCAAAATGACCCAATAAAAATTGCTGACCCAGACACAAAGTGACCCACAGAAAGCTTGGCCCAGACCCACACGGACCCAAACGGTTTACAAAATTGGTGACCCAAGACCCAGTGACCCAAGCAAAAATGGCGACCTAAACGACCCATGACCCAGTTTCCATCCCTGTTATTCGATACTTCATCAAATAGCTAGGGTCCGTTTTTTAATCATTATGAAACTATCTTTGTTAAAGATAAGATAAGATAAGATCTATGTTAAAGATCGCTTTAGATAGCAAACAACGGAACAACTAGACGTAGGTCCTAAATTTTTGTGCACATCTGCTAAGTTGCACTCCCTCTGGCATGCTTACTAAATACTCTACAATTGCTGGAAGAAATTTGGCTATGTATTGCAAAAATTACAAAAAATATGATAGTAAACCTAGATTATACCAGTTTGACGACTATCATGCCTCAGATAATTGGCCTCTATGAAACCTTTAAGTCGACACCAGTAGTTTCAGTTCACGGCTTGCGCAGCTCAAGCATGATGGATTATTTAATTTTTGCAAAAATGAAAAGTTTTAGACCCCAAAATAAGAAAATTAGTAGTATCTCAGGATAGGGAAAAGCTAGACAACAGTTCTCAAACGAAATATTCGAAAGGATATAGTCATTGGCACAACTGTCGGAAATTGACAAAAACAGGTGGGAACAGAAATGTCTAAATTTTGAAGCGCGATTGCGCTTGAACTAGCTAGAACGATAAACGAACGTGTTTTGGAAATTTCCGTCAAATCTCTTCTTGATTTGAGCCGTCAAATTGCAATACGTGCCAATAAGCGATCACCACCTTACCACAGACTTTTTAATACATTTAAGAGGGGTCCCAATTTCGGTTCTTTTTCCACTTTCTCCGGTCTCGCTGATTTTTAGGCACATATGCTCAAAAGGTATATTTTAACGAGTTTTTAAAGTTAGATCCGTAAGTCGTATTGTTGTCGAATGGTCGAATGGAATTTCAGCTCAAAGTTGAGGTCTCATGTTGATCATAGGGAACTAAAAAGTTTCACTTTTTTGGTCTAGTGTCAAATCTCGAAACTGGGTAATGTTAACCAGCCTTATCATTACCAAGGCCTGGATAGGATCTGTGATTTGTTTGCATTAGAATTTTCATCTAGGCTTCTAAACTTTTTAAATTGATTTTTGAACATTTAAAATTTGAAACCATTTTAAAATAGGGTATTATTTTAAATTTTCAAAAATTGATTAAAGGATTTTAAAGGACTAAATTAAAATTCTAATTCCAACAGATCACAGTACGTATCCAGGCCTTTCTAATGATTTAATAAGGACAGGTCAGGTCACTTGTAACGTGAACTGGAAATGACACTATTTTTGTGGTAGAAGCCGAGTAGTACTCGCTAGTATGGGCGCCTAATTCATGTGTCTCACACCTATACCTCCCCGTATATAAAATACAGCTTTAAACAATAGTAACAGTAATAATATAAAAGACAAACAATAATAGTGCAAATGAACTATAAGAGAAATAATTAAAGTCGTAATAAAGGAAATAGGATATATATTTTATATTAGCTTATATAAATAGTCTATTTATAGAAAGAAAAAACTAAAGATATTAGTTAATAGGGTGTATAATGATAAAGATGGATATTGCTGAACAAGAAGTATAATTTGAAAAATTAAGGATATTTCTTTCTTCTCTGTAATATTGAAAACATATATCAAAGTAATTGTTAATATAACTTAAGAAATTTCTAGAGACAAAGAAAAAGAATTGCTTAGAGGCAAGGAGGGTAATAACAATGTTCAAAAACAATCTATACAGAAGCCTTCTCAAAATCTGGATGACTATGATTGTTTCCTGTATGTAGTCTACTTATGTTCAAAGGAAATCTATAAATAAGTCTGCCCAAAGTCTATATGACTAGGAAGTATGCTGTATTTGTTGTAAGTAGTCTAAAGTTAACCAGTAAACGGGGGCGTCCTCCTTCTGCTTTTAGGGTGTCAACTTAGCTAAATTTGAAGGGGCCAAACAGAGAACACAGACAACAGTTTATTTTAAATAACAAGAATAGCAGACAACAATAGTGTTAAAAAGAAACAGTGTCATTTGTTCTTCGTTTCTTACAGAAATCCTTCCAATTCTCCATAGGCTTTGACGACTGCTCCTGAAACAGAAAGAAAATTTAGCCTTATAGTAACTGAAATCCAAAGATTGGTAGAGTAGCCTTATAATATAGGCTACAGGCGCCCGGCGCCCTGAGTAGCGTGATACACACTAAGTGAATATCAAACAGTAGCCTTATAATATAGGCTACAGGCGCCCGGCGCCCTGAGTAGCGTGAGACACACTAAGTGAATATCAAATAGTAGCCTTATAATATAGGCTACAGGCGCCCGGTGCCCTGAGTGACACACCAACTGAATTTAAACCAGTAGCCTTATAATATAGGCTACAGGCGCCCGGCGCCCTGAGTAGCGTGAGACACACTAAGTGAATATCAAATAGTAGCCTTATAATATAGGCTACAGGCGCCCGGCGCCCTGAGAGACATACCAATTGAATTTAAACCAGTAGCCTTATAATATAGGCTACAGGCGCCCGGCGCCCTGAGTGACACATCAACTGAATTTCCAACAGTAGCCTTATAATATAGGCTACAGGCGCCCGGCGCCCTGAGTGACACACCAACTGAATTTAAACCAGTAGCCTTATAATATAGGCTACAGGCGCCCGGCGCCCTGAGTGACACACCAACTGAATTTAAACCAGTAGCCTTATAATATAGGCTACAGGCGCCCGGAGTGACACATCAACTGAATTTCCAACAGTAGCCTTATAATATAGGCTACAGGCGCCCGGCGCCCTGAGTGACACATCAACTGAATTTCCAACAGTAGCCTTATAATATAGGCTACAGGCGCCCGGCGCCCTGAGTAGCAAGAGACTTGTTTTCGGGGTTAATACGAGCATTAGACTTCTAATTGTGGTTACAGGAGCTGTGACGAGCGTGTAACATAGTAACTTAATAAAAAGAAACAAGCAACCTTATAACAGTTATTAAATTTAATACATATGTAATAATTAGTACTAATTAGTTCTGTTTGGTATACAGATATCAAAATAAGCAATATACCTCAATTTTAACAGTAGTGTGAAGGTGGGCGGTGGTGACGTGAAGGAAAGCGACAGCACGCATGAAAGAAAGCTCATTTAGGAGAGGAACAGACGGCAAGAAGTTGTAATATCGGAAGCATCCACTGAAAAAAAGGAGAGTATTTGAAAGAAAACAAAGGAGAATATTTGCAAGATAACAAAGAAATACGATAAAAAAGTGGAAATTAGCGAAAGACTTTAAAAATAAATAAGTGATTCTCTGAAAAGAAAAGAATACGACGCATTCCTTTAGTATCACTGCATATGTGTTGTATAACACATATATAACCCATGCAGCCTTATCCCTGTAGGTTTCATTTCTTTTAGTAGTGTTGTGGCATATCTGTTGCAGTACGGGGCATGGGGCCGCCAGCGCGTTGAATTGAATCGCTTTCACATGTAAGGTGAAGCTAATCCAAGATTCGTTTGCGATTATAATAAATACTGGAAGTGGTGTCAACATATTTACGGGACATGAAACTGATTAAGTGCCAGTGGATGCTTGTTAAGAGACTATGTATAAATAGATACCGATGATGTGTTGGCATAATAGCCATAGGCAACTGAGGGGCAACCAGCTGAAAGGGGGCATCAACATTTACACTCCGCCCCTGGCCTGCTTCCCTTTGACCCCCTGTGATTCTATTCCAGTGAAGAGGCTTCTGTCCAAGTGCTGCCAGGATCTGTATGGTGGGCATTTCTATTCCTCCCCCGTCTGAATGTTTGAGAGCAGTAGTGGAAGAGGGCATGGACCAGCGAGAATTGAGCCAATAACCCCACGTGTAATGGTGCCCCGTATCCAGTCTTCCGCAGAATATTGATGGCTCCAAAAAATTCACATCAACTGAAAACAAAAGATAATAAATAATTTATGTAAGTAATTTAAACATTTTTTGTGTATCGGTGGACAACAAAGCTAAATTTTTTACGGGGGAAATCCACCTGGTAGAGTGTTTCCTGTGTATGTTCTCTGACGTCACCTGTTATAGAGATTCTTTGGGTCGCGGAGGGGATAATGCGAAACAACCAAAGAAAAATTTCGGTAGAAAATTTGTTTTCTATGAAGCCTTTTACGGGACATAAGGAAGAGGAGAATAAAAAGATTGAAGCGGGATTTGAACCGATGTTGTCAGATAGGTGAAGATAAATGAAACAAAGAAAGTTAACAAAATATAATAGAACGGGGAGAATCACTGTAACTGTCATAAGACTATTAAACAATAGAGGAAATTGCTCTGTAAGTATTTGATTTCGTGAGTGACGAGCAAAACACATAAGGGCTGCTATGCGTTCTCTTGTTAGATCTACCGAAGAGCAGACAAATTATAGTGTCTTCCCTATTTCTGTTAGGTATTTCCCTCTAAATTTTTATGACCCAGTTATCTTTGTAATCGACGCAGAAAAATTTTTATTGTGTTTCGCTGGTCAATTAGGCTAAATTTTTTACGGAGAAGAGCCACCTGGTAGAGTTATTCCTGTTTATGTTCCCCGACGCCATGTGCTAGAGAGAATCTTTGGATCACGGAAGGGATAATGCGAACGAGCCAAAGAAAGAATTTGGGTAGAAAATTTATTTACTATGAAGCCTTTCATGAGACATAAGGTAGAGGAGAATAAAAAGATTGGAATAGGATTTGAACCCATGCTGTTAGATGGGCGAAGATAAGTCTCTGTCTTTTGGAGACCATTGCTGTTGTTGTTAAAGGGGGCGCTAAGCGCAAGGGGGGCCAGTACAGAGTGATTCCTGTGTATATTTAACTAACAGCGAAATTATTGTTTTTGTTTCATTCTGAGACGGATGTGTAAACTAAGTGAGCCAAACTAAACGAAAAACGTAAGCTACTTTAAACACCGCTTACTCACCTTTTGTCAGTACGCAACCCCCCCCCCTTTTAAATAGAAGCTATTGCTTAATAAATGTAGAAGGTCCTGTTTTGACTTGGTGTCGGATCTGTATTGACCAATGATTATAGAGGTAGAAGGGTCGAATGTAGCAAAAAAACATGGGAAAAAAATTGAAAGAAAAAAGATAAAGAAATCAAAACGAACGTTAAAAATAAATAAATCAAAACGAACGTTAAAAATGTAGTTTATTCAACTAAATGTTGCATTTACATTGAAATAAATTACATATGTGATAGAAAAAGACATAGAACATCTAATAGTAGAATAAATAAGTGAAGCAAAACATTAGAGCACCAGTTTTAATGAAGAGAAGAAAGATAGCAACATTTCTGTCTTTGTAGAAGAAGAATTTTGTGAAAGAATAGAAGTTTGTTTGAAATTTAGCGAGATAAACTAAATAAAAAATTAATCACCAAAAACAGACAGATGTACAGATAAATAAAACTAAACAGAAATGTACAGATTACGACTGGACCACGGCAAGGTTAGGGGGGGGGGCGATAACAAAAAGGAGGGTCGTGAAGAAAGGGAGGGGGAATACGTAGCATAAATATCGGAAAAACGAGCACATAAACGAGGGCAAATTGAATCAGCCAAGAGGTAGGAGGGGGGAGTTTGTTTTAAATGGAGTACAACATTGAAAAGAAAGGGGGGGGGAAAGGGCATCAATTGAAAAAGAGCTGAAAAATGACAAAGCTAAAAATAGAACAGAGACAGGAAAAAAGCCAAAACAGGGGTTTAACAGAGGAAACAGAAAAAGAAAACATAATAGAAACAACAAGTCAACTAAGAGGGGGCATTTTTACATGGAATTCAACAAAACAGATGAACCTCTGTACACGTATTCAAACAAGCCAAAAACAGGGGGATAACAGAGGAAACAGAAATGAAAAATATAACAAAAACTACTAAGCAAATAACAGGGGGGCATTTTAACATGGAATTCACCAAAAAAGATATTATCCAACAAGTGAATCATAGATATCTCCTATTTCGATGTACCTTACATTAATTTTCCTACAAGCTTCTGCGCAATGTTTACCTAAACAACTGCCATATTTGAAATGGGAGGGCCCCCTCGCACGACTGGTTACGTTGTCACACAAGTGAATCATCTATAATTTTTTAATTAAAGAGTTTCTTGCCGGCCCCTCTTCTAAATTTGAGTTGAGGGAAGGATACAAAGGAGATGAGGAGAGGCAATCAAAAAGTTTATTTCTCTTCCAAGGAGTTCACATGCACGAATAAATACCGACAAGGGGGAAAAAATAGCATATCGCCGTTCACTACGTCGTCTGCCTTTGGATTGTAAAAGAGAAAATTGCAAAAGAGAAAAACAAACAGATTAGCAAATGCATTTTGATTCTAAAACTCAAAAATAAACAGATTAGCAAAAAGGGGGCGGGGGGAAACTTCACACAGAAAAAGTGATTGGTTCCAGTTTTTATTGCCATGGAAAAAGGAGATTGCATGGAGATAAATGGGAGGAAAATGAAAAGACAACAAAATTCATATAAAAAAATTGCATGGAGATAAATGGGAGGAAAATGAAAAGACAACAAAATTCATATAAAAAAAGGAGTGGTTACAGTTATCGTCTAATAATGAAACAAATGTTAACATACAAAGTAGTACACAAAACAAAGTGAAAGATTAACACAAACAGCACGTAATAGTTAAGTCCACCAGTGTAGTTGACTGGCATCATAATCGTTTGAATGAACATGACTAATTTCTGCAGCCTAATGTCTAATTGGATTTTATATCAACGAAAGTCAGCAAAACAAGGAAGAAGGAAAAGAGTTAATGACTACTTTGTTAAAAACGACATACTCAGAAAAAAAAGGGGAACTAGGAAAAGCAGTACATTTTATGAAATACCAAAACTAGGAATGACGCAGTGCAATAGCCTCCAGATCGTGAGCGAAATTGTTAGACAAAATAGCGTAATAAGAACAATTAATATTCCACAGCGGGGCAGTGACAACGGCTAAGATGGAGTGCACAGGGACAGTCGTCAAAGGCGTACGGTTATTAAACTTGAACCATTTTTTATCACAATACTGGAATGGTTCTTCTGGAACTGCAGGTTCAAACAAATTAACGTGAACCGTTTCTGCCCTCACATCTACCTGAAAGACGCGTGCAAGCCAAGAGGATGGTTCTGCTGCGGGAGACTGAACGGGGCGGAGAATCATGTCACCAAATTTAACTGCAGTGATACCAGGGGAAAAAAGACACTCTCCCCTTCATCACATCTTGGCCCCAATCCATGGGAGCGGGTGACGTCGTGATTATCTGTAAAAAAATGGAGAAAAATTACAGCATTGTTTTTGAGTAAAAAGGGAATAAAAAAATTTATAAGAACAATATAGCAAATACATCAAATTTAAAGAGAGAATAGGTTTTTGTAATATACCGAGGGGATATGCCTACTTACCCTTTCTGCTGGCTGGCATTGTTATACGTCCATCGAAAGGGATCCTAGGACGGCCCCTTGTTGCTTTGCCGCTTCCTGCCTTCTGTATCAAAGAATTGTTCAATGATTTCTTTACAGCGGAAACCCCGGATAAGTCACATTGAGAGGGCAAACCTGAAAAATGGGGAAACAACATTTCTTTGTTAGTGTAACCGATATAGAAAAATATGTAAGGATTCCTTCTTCGGCTTGGACCCCCTCCTTTCTTAAAATCCCGGATAAGCCCCTGGCTCAGATGTAATTTATTTTAACATCAGGTGATTCACAAGAGGGCAGCACTCTACAGCCACTTTGAGCATGCAGTTCTATGACAAAAGTTGCTCAGCTCGCTTAGGGCTTTCATTTGTTACCAAATTTGACCACTTTTGAAAAATTTCATTTTTGACCGAAAATCGCCTAAGTCCCCACCCCACCCCACCACAGCATGTAACCGATATAGAAAAATATGTAAGGATTAAAATTGGAGTTAGAACAAACTGGACGGTAGTCAAAAAGTCATATAGCATTTTGCAGATGAATCTATGTCACAGGGAGAAGAGAAGAATACAAGACAGGCAATCCACCCCCTGTTTTGCTTGATTTTTAGTGGAGGGTCTGGTTAACACGTGCCAACAAAGAATAAAAAAAAGGTGCCATTAAAACTATTAGTAACCGTTTATGTCTTGTGAGTTCTTTGTAACAGATCTTGTCACCCGTTTTGATGAAAAGGCTTTAATTGAAATATGATTCCCGCTTTCTTCTTTGATTTCCGTTTGTTCGTAGCTTTCAGCAAGCTTTTCCCCCTGCTGTGAATCTGTTTCGGTCAAATCTGAATCGCCTTTTTTCACCCCGGGGCCGCTCCCGGTGCTTCGATGATGTTTCGGAATCTCTGCGCCGGGTGGGCTCTCGCCTTTGCTGCTATCTGTAACATGAAAAGACAGTGTTCGAAAAAAGGAAAAAAAAGGACGTATAGAAAAAAAAGAACGGAAAACCTGAGAAGACAGTGTGCGAAAAAAGGAAAAATTGGACCCTATTGAGAAAACGAACGGCAAACATGGGGCAGGAGCACTGTATCGGGAAATAGAGTTAGTTAATGGAAACAGATAATGAGAAAACGAACGGCAAACATGGGGCAGGAGCATTGTATCGGAAAATAGAGTTAGTTAGCACTGTATCGGAAAATAGAGTTAGTTAATGGAAACAGAAAAAGACATACCTGTGCGAGGTGCATAGTAACAGAAAAATACAGTTAGTTTTGCGTAGTTATGGTTAGTAGATTGTTACAGAGCAATAATAAAGGGCAGCTTACGAGTCGGGAGCGAGATCATTTTATCATTTGGTGACAGCTGATTGATTGTTGCCGCGCTCTGTAGCTCATCATTATCTAAAAATAGAAGAAGAAAACAAAAAATATTTTGATTTTGACCACAACAAAGCAGGGGCAAAACAAAAAAGAATATAAGTTAAAGGGGTTAATAGACTGTACACCGTTTGTGGGTGTAATATAGACATATTTTACCAATACAAAACAGAAGCATTACGTGGAAAATGATAAATCAAATCATTCTCTGACGGTATAGAGCAGCGTGTAGAAGGAGGGCTCCCAGATATTGAGCAAGTGGCGGAGGGGGTGCACTGTTCCTCTAAAATCACACGTTATAGACAGTTGCGTGAGAAACAAGGGGACAGGACAGAAACAGAGAATCAACGACAGAGTAAGAGGAGGGGGCAAGGGGGCTACAAAGGACATAGTCAATATAAGGAGGGGGCAAGGGGGCTACAAAAAGACATAATCAATATAGTGAGTATCCAATAAAAGAGATAATGTATAGATCATAAAGGCAATAACGTAAAAAAGGGGGAGGTTTAGCTTTACAGGTCAAATGAGTGAGATCAAAACAAAAGGGGGCACATAGGTACGATAATCGGTAAAAAAAAGGAAGGAGAAAATTGTCCCTGCAGGAGTATGCACATAAAACAAAAAAGAAAAAACCAACTGGCTGCTAATTCCATGAGGACCTCTGCCATCACTCCTTCTTCTTTCAAGTTATTCATGGAACTTGACTGTTCTCCGATCCCGATCGTTTGTTTAATTGTCATTGCAGCTGTTTCCCCTTGGCCGCTATTGTCCCTGGCAGGTGTTCGTGCTTCCCCTTCTTCTCCCATTGCGCCAGGAATCATGGCATCATAGCAGCGTTTTGTGGAGGGCGCAGCTGAAAGCAGTTATAACAGTGAAGTTGGCGAATAGGAAATAAAAGGAAAGGGAATGAAACTGGAAAACAAGGGCCGTGTTCTTTTCAGCTCGCTTAGAGCTTTCTTTTGGTAGCAAATTTGATTGCTTTTGAAAAATTTATTTATTACCCAAAATCAGCTAAGTCCCGACGCCACCCCATCACAGCATCGACCCCATGACCTCGTACCGACCTGACATTCCAGATGGTAAAGTGGAACCAGCACAGGAAAATGGGGGGGGGGTTAACAGAGAATATATACAGCATTAGGGCCAAAAAAATGACATAATTAAATAGAAAAGGGAAGGGTAGGTTTTTACAGATCGTTTGATAGAGTGAAAAAGAAAAACGAGCACAAAAGATGGAAAACGACACAGGTAAAAAAGAAGAATGTACGATCTTTACAAAGAAAAATTTTACCAGCTGCAGACTAAGGGATTTTGTATAACAATATAAAGGACAACAAGAAAACAATAGAGAAGTAGTTTAACAATTTACCCTCTTTCCTTGGAGCCTTTGGCGGAACCCGCAGATCAAGTGGGGCGTCAATTCCAGAGGCGAAACTGGGGTGAACTGAAATTAGGAAACAAAGGGAAAAGTCAAACTGAACATTAAAAGACAAGAAAAATTCATACTTAATCTTAAAAAATAAATATGGAGAGGAAGTGAATCAGAAATCAAAAAGGGTAAGTAGACTACGTTATGCTATCGAAAACAGAAAATGATTAAAATCCAAAGAAGGGGGGAAGGTAAAGGAAACTCTCCGTTGAAGGGGAGAAAAAGAATTGGGGGTGGGGGAGTGATGCAATGTTTAATCTAAGGGTATGCAGAAGCAGTGTAAGGGTGTTACCATTTGTAGGCGGTGTGCGGGGTGGCATGACGGCTTGGCCGTTATCTTCGTCTGATATACTTTCCAGTAATTCCTTTAGTCTTCTGGCGTTGTGGTTGGCAATCGCATCACTCCCTGCTTCGCTGTCTCCTTGTGAACCTGAAGAAACAATAGCGTGGTTAAAAAACATTACTTGTTCTGGGAGTTTCAATTATTTTTTAATCTGCATCTAAATGAATTACCGTTGTGTTGTAGGCTCTATCATTATTCCAGTTACGTTTAAATTAATCTACCAATATTCATAAAAAGAGCACTTTGTTCATTGTTTAAGATATTTTTATGAAAAATAGTTAGGATTTATATTAAATTTGAGAATAACAAAAATAGTTTACCAGCCACATTAGAGGCAATAATGATATGGGTTATTTTTGCTGGGTTCTTTGCCTTGAGAATTTCCTTCGCCTCTCTAAGAACATTCACAGGGACCCCCTTCTGGGTGGCTGCCTCCTTTGGTCCACTGTAAACTCCATACTCGATGGACAAAAGTATATTGCTCAGTCTGTTCATGGTAAACTTGGCAGCTTTTTGTCCTGGTAATGGAGGAAGATAGCGAATAATTTTCCTGGCAGATGAATGTGCATTGTCGGATTCTCTCATTCTAGAATACAAATAATTGAACTGATGATTTTGTTTTCTATTCCCAGCCATCAAAGAGCTGCCAGAAAGAGAATGAAGCGAGGAGAGCAATTTGCTGGAAAATTGGAAATAAATTTAATAAAAATATCGTCATCAAACAACATATATCCAATAAACCCGTGGGCGGGGGATTGGGTATTTGATTCAGCTTGTGAAATTGATATTGTTGCCAACTGATTGTTTGACTTCATTAAAGAACAGCATTGTATGAAAAATTATTTCAAAAGCTCAATATTGATCACATATGTTTTCCCTGGTAACTTATTACGAAGAAACAATTTTAGGAAAAAAGAGGTTCAATTTCCTTTGCTTCATTTGGTGGAACAGAACAGAAAGTCTACACGATGAAAGCGAGAGCGTGCCTCTTTGTTTTCTTCCACTGAGTCATTCTCGGCCGCATTGTTTGCGTATATCTGGCAACCTGAGAACTGTAACTGTTATGTTGGCTTGATAATCTTTAAAATTCGTTAAATAATATGTCAACATTGAAAGATTCAGATTCCGGTAAAATTAAATCTGGCAACCCGAGAACTGTAACCGTTATGTTTGCTTGACACGTGAACTGGTATTAAATCCGGAAAAATTTTGTTTTCTTGAGTTTGGTAAACAATTGCATTATGGGAAATGTTTACCATTAAAATTATGTTCACATTGTGAAGAGCTGTTAAATGATAAACTTTAGAATGCGTTACATGATATGTCAGTATAGAAATATTTAGATTCCGGTAATTTTGAAAATTGGGTTTCATTTTGGTTGATAAGGTTTAAAGTGGAAAACAATAACACGGAACCATATGTATTTGATCAGGAAAACAAAATTTTCTGTGGGCATAAATTTTTGTAAACCTTTGAATATTCTAAATTTTCCGTACATAAAACCCGGGATTCTGGATTTTTTGCGATTTTCCATGTCATCGCCGTAAAACATATACAATTGAAAATTAAAATTATACTCGGATTGGATCGGTCCGATCAGGGGCTGTATCGGGTCGGATCGGATCGCTTAGCAATTGACGGATCGGATCGATAGGTAATTTTGGCTGCCGATCCGATCCAGATCAGTGGTCTACATTCCAAAAGGAATTGCTAAAATATGGCTCGGGTGTGCCGTATTCGTATAGGGTGCACAACAAACCCCCGACCGGTTCCATGAAGAGGGGGCACAGAAAACAAAGGGGAGTACGGGCAATTTAAAGTTTTTAGAAAGGAAAAGATCAAAGAATTAGACAAAAACAAAAACGAGTACACGACTGTAAGTTAGCATACAGACAAACCCGTATATTAGGTGCGATGGGAGCCCTTAAATAAGTTTAGCCAGCTTCAGCGCGAGGGAGGAGTGAATATGGCACTCATAATAGAGACCGAATGTTGATGACAGAAATAGAAAGAATGTTGCTGACAAAAACTGTAATCGAATGACCCTGTTCTAAGTTTACTTCAGCCAAACAAAAAAAGGAGGGGACTGTGGTCCTGTAAACAAGACTGTTCGTTCTTGGCAGATGACTGAAACTATTAAATTCATATGTCACTTAGTATAGTTTTTTTGTTAAAATACTGGCGGCATTTCCTGTAACGACTTTCCTTTTTTTCATGTTGCCATGTTCTTACTTCTAGAGAGGGGGGAGTCGAAAAATATTGCCCTTGACTAGGTTTTGAATCTGCTACTTTCGTATTTATAATTACGAAGTTGCCCAAACGAGTTATCGAGGGGAGCGTGTATCCAAAATGAACCAATAGAAGAATTATGTGTGATATGAAGAGTATGGGCAAACTCATACACAGGTAGCAGTATTCCAAGAGATTGTAAAACAGAAGTGGAATGGAGCGAAAAACGAGTTTATTCGTAGGTAGTGGAATGTGTTTTTGTGTGACGAGGACGATGGCAATTGATGGTGCGCTTATGAATTGATGTTTTCATTTGCTTATAACGCCCATTTCTTATGCCGTATGTTTATGACATAATCTATAAAAAAAAGTGACATAATGCGGACGACTTGAAATGCAAAATTTTATTAGAAATCTAGTTTCAATACAACGTAAGTTCAGGAGGTCAACAAAATGTATATATAACAGGAAAAGCATAAAAAGCAGGGAGGAAAAGGGGGGCACTATTGATACTTTAAAGATTTTGTATAACCGCTATGACGCTATCTATTCCTGATTAAGATGGCGCATAGGATAGTTGACGCAAACACTGTCAGAAAACTAAGTTTCTCGGATATTAGTGAATCAAGCAAAAGATTGACTCAAGACCCAGTTTCCTTTCCTGGTAAGCGGTCAGAGCAAAATAAAGACACGAATAGAAAAGATTATGACAAGACTTCTAAGAGGAAAAACAAAAGGTACAAACACTGTCACGTTAAATTAAATCAGGAGAAGGCAAGTTTTAATAATTATATGTCCCCTACTTGTGTACATACATTAGCTACTAAGTTGCGATAACAACATGATGACAATTTGTATAATTAGACGCCCCCTACTTTTGCATATAGACCAGGGAGTAAGTTATATGTCTGGGCTCTCTTTTCATATTCAAATTAGTTTTGACATGAAAGTAAACAGGAAAATATTAGAACTTTTGACATGCCTGATTGCCTTAGATATGCAAATGAGATAAACAAGGAGGACCCTTTAACAACACGTGAAGTATGACAAAATAGTTAGATTCACAAACACAGATATAGCTTTTAAAATATGTACAGTTATAGTAACGAAGGAAAACAAAAGAATGGGATTAATTGTTGTCGTCTATACATTAACTCAAAATTAGCTACCAGTAGAATATATTTAGAGAAATTGGTTTTTTACACTTTTTATAATTATTTGTCGCTTTTTTTTTCCAAGAGTACGTTAGCAGACATATACGCAACGTTCGGTAATCCCCCAAAAAGAGGTGTGCAAATTATATACAACAAATCGCATGAATTTCGATCTCGGAAGCACTAGCATAGTAAAATTGAGAGGCCATGTCAATTCTCCCCTTTCTATGTGACATACAGATAAAATCAAAAAAGAACAGACAGAAAAAAAAGAAGCATAGTTGGAAAAACAAACTGGAATCATAGTTGGAAAAACAAACAGCAAAACACAAGCACAACTAATACAACAGGAATAATAATCAAAAAGAACTACCGTCACTGTGCATTAAATGAAAAAATTGGATGGAGAGGGCATGTCAGATACTGTATTTAAATATGAACAATGTGTAAAAGGAAAAAAGTAGCTGACAAAAATTTAATATGTAAAATTAATATGTGAACAGTATTAAAACAAACGAAAACAGGCATAATTACAATGCTTAAATAAGAGGGATAAAGACAAAAGCATTATATATGTACAATTAATAGAAATCTGGAGAACGATTTTGGATGCAAGAAGAGAACGATTTTTGATGCAAGAAACTGAAAACCCGCCCCCCATCGCCCCCCATTTCTTAATTTGTTTTTGATGATTTATAAAAATTTTCTCACCAATAAACCTCTACTAACCATTTATTCTTTAAACTCACATTATACG